>WOXC01012414.1:0-2500 GCA_011680675.1 Gymnobelideus leadbeateri | reverse complement strand
TGGAGCAGTAAGATGAGGAGAACCCCACAGCAGCTCAGGAATAACCTGAGATCCCTGAGGCAAGATGAAGCAGTAGCCTGAATCTATGGACCTGACTTGCTCATGGTGTTAGGAGAGTGATCCCAGAGCATTATAAAAGTATATGTATATACATATATACATATAAATATTACACTAAAATTATCTCATATTTACATAAATGTTTAAAAATCCTATTTACCAGTAGACCAGAAGCCTTTTGAGGGAAAGGACCATTTATCTTTGTTTTCCTATGCCCAGAAACTAATACCATGTTTTGTACAAAAGAGGTGTTTAATTAACATTTAACTAAATGCTATAAAATTTAAATAGATATTTAAATGCTATAATATATGTGTTTTATATATGTATTTATATCTATATTAATTTTATATTATATATAATACATACATACACAATCTGGCATTTCTATGGAGGATAAAATGGAAGCCAAAAGCCCATCTAGGAGGCTATTTCAATAGTGCTAACCTAAAATTTCAACTAGTCGCTATGTAACTAGTAAGAATGGGGATAAGCCACCTCTCCCTCCCTTTGAACCAACCAGGACACAAGTTTTCAGGAAAGTCATCTGCAATGAGTCATACTGACTCTGGAAACCAACTTTCTTTTTATTAAAAGAGCAGGATCCCCTTGATTGAAAATTGACTTCCCCTTTGGGGAAAAAATGGAATGTTGACCTTTAGATATAGCCAGAGCTTGGAATGCAGAAAGCAAGATGTTTAGAAGGCATAGAGTTTCTGGCATGTGACCTGATATAAGAAGAACAGCTAACTATACAGTACTCTGCATTTTGTGAAATATTACCTGTATTATCTCATTTGATCCTCAAAGAAGCCCTGTGAAGTATGTATGATAATCATCCCCATTTTGTGGATACAGAAACTAAGGCTCTCACAGATTAAAAGTCTTGTACAGGGTCAAAGAACTAGTATCCAAGGAAGCAGGATTCAAACTCAGGCCTACCAGACCCCAGGTTAAATACTTGTCATATCACCTATGCCAAGCTTCCCTCCCAGTAGTAGTAGATAGGGCACATTGCTTCTCCCTGTGTTTCTTTCTCCCTCTATCTCTGTCCATCTGTCACTTTTCTTTGTGTCTCTTTGTATCCGTCTCTCTCTCTCTCTCTCTCTATCTCTCTCTCTCTCTCTCTCTCTGTCTCTCTCTCTCTCCCCCCTCCCTCTCTCCACCTTTCTTTCTTTCCACCCTCCCCCTTTCCCCTCTCTTCTCCTTTCTTCTTTTCCTCCTTACTCTCTCTAGTTCCCTCTCCCTCCTTCTCTCCATTTTTCATTCTCTTACTGGTTAGGCAGGAGAGTAACCAAGGCATCAAGTTTCTGTTCTTTCCATTACTTGTTCTTTCCCCCTCCTGTTGAGCTAAGGAGCCTTGCTCTAAACTCCTTTCATTTCTCTTCTGAAGGGTGGCATAGCAGGCTTCACCTTGGTTGTTCCATTCCCATTGGAGAGCATATATAGAAGACCCAACATTTTATATCCATCCCCATTCTCTTCACTCACACAGCCACTACCCTGCAAGAAGCCCTTATCACCTCTTGCCTAAAACCATGCAATGGCCTTCTAACTGGTCCTTCTACTTCCAGTCTCTCTTTCTTAATTCATCCTTCACATAGCTTCCAAGTGGATATTTCTTAAATATACATCTAACCAGGAAGATTCAGTGACTCCTTATTGTTTCTATAATAAAGTAAACTATCTCTTATTTAACATATACAAACCTAGTCAGTCTCTTCCTGGCTTATCTTACCAATGTACTTACTCATGTACACATCATGTACACAATATCCCAATCAATTGACCAGTAGAAAGTAGTGGCTGCTAGGTGGCACAGTGGATAGATTGTATAGGCCTGGAGTCAGGAAGACCTGAGTGCAAATCTAGCCTCAAACACTTACTAGTTGTGTCACCCTAGACAAATTATTTCAGCTCTATTTGAGTCAGTTTCCTCAACTATAGAATGATTGTTCTGAAGATCCAACGGGGCAATATTTATAAAGTGCTTGGCATAGTGCCTGGAACTACAGAGAGAGAGAGAGAGAGAGAGAGAGAGAGAGAGAGAGAGAGAGAGAGAGAGAGAGAGTAGTGCCAGGCACTTAATAAATGCTTGTTTCCTTTCCTTTCCCCTTCAGTAGAATGTCAGATCCTTAAGACCAGGAAGAGTTTCTTTCCTTATCTTTGTTTCCCAAAGTCTGCCAAGTGCCTCACATATTATTCCTGCTGAATAAATATTTGCAATTAGTTTGGACCTGGGATCATTATGGATTGGTAATACATCTCCATCCTCTTATGAGAAAGGTATTTATATTCTGTATATAATAATAATAACATTTATATAGTTCTCACTATATGCCAGGCACTGTGCTAAGTGTGTTACTAATATCCCATTTGATCTGTACAATGACTCTGGGGAGTAGAACCATTATTATCCCTATTTTACAGAAGAGGAAAC
>WOXC01012413.1:0-130684 GCA_011680675.1 Gymnobelideus leadbeateri | reverse complement strand
CAAGAGGAGATGGGGAGCGACAGGGTAGGGTAAACTATCTCATGTAGAAGAAGCAAGGGGAAGTGGTTGCAGGGGAGGGGAAGAACAGGAAGGCAAAAAGGCAAAACCATATTCTCATTGAACTTGGCTCAGGGAGAGAATGACATACATACTAAATGGGATATCTCACCCTGCAGGAGAGTAGGGAGAAAGGGGATGAGAGGGGGGATGATGGAAGGGAGGGCATTCTGGGGAGGTTGGAAGTACCCACTTTTGAAGAGGGACAGGATCAAAGTAGGGAATGGACCAGGTTGGGGTGGGATGTGTGGGAGGGAAATATAAGCAGTCTTTTACAATATATCTACTATGGTAATGTTTTGTATAGCTATACATGTACAACACATACTGAATTGCTTATCTTCCCAGAGTGAGTGGGTGACAAGGGAGGAAGGGAATAGATCTGAAATTCAAAGTTTTAAAATTAAATGTTTCAAATGTATATAAATACTATTATTAATACTATTTTGCATGTAATTGGGAGATAAGATGTGCAGGCATTAGGGCACAGAGATTCACCTTGCCATAATGGCAAAGTTGAAGGGGGCATCAGAGAAGATATGGGCGAGAGCAGATTGGATGAGGGGATATCTTGTGGGACTGCTATTCTGGGGTGGTGGGTAGGGGAAAAATGGGGGGAAAATTGTAACTCAAAATCTGGCTGAAATGAATGATGTAAATCAGAAGTTAATAAAGCATTTGATAAAATAAAAAAAATAAAGTATATAAAAGTTCCCATTAAAACTGATATAGTAGTGAATACATAGCAATGCTGAATTCTAAAATATTATGAATTGCTCAAAGCAATGAAGACTTTATAGACAAGAAGTATTCATGATAATTCCATGTCTGTACTTCAGAATCAGTCTTTAAAAATAGGTATCAAGGGCCAAGTGGAAGAATATATAAAAGAAAGTGAATATCAGGGATTCAACTAGAATCATCTTATCTGCTCCTGAATTTTAGGCAGGAACTTTTTCATACTTCCCTGAAATTTTAGGCATCTCATTTGAAAAAAAAAAAGTAGTTTCCTTAAAAAAAAATAGGAACCTCTACTTTTTTCCTTTCCATCAATAATGATATTGATTTTGAGGACCAGATGAAGTAGTTCATATAGCATAGGACATCTCCATCCTGAGATTGAATTACAGTGTAAATAATTACTAGAAGGAGTCTAAATAATTAATCAGTAAAATAAGTGGTTACTGTGGTGGATCTTTCTAAGGGGCATGTGAGTTTGGGAATTAAAACATCTTCAGCATTCTCCACATTGAATGGGAAAGGATTTATAACTTAACCTCACTTGGAAGAGGAAAAAAATGAAGTGTGTCTAATATGGGAGAAAAGATGACTGTGGTTTGACACGGAAGAAGGATTATACGATCCCTGAGTTAGGAGAGGTAGTGCAATGTCCCTTGACATAGGAAAAGAAAGATTATAATGTCACTGATGTTGTGGAAGAAAGATTACAATGTGCCTAACATAGCAGAAGAAGGATTAAAGGGTAGTGCCTGGGAGTGAGCTCCTGGTGGGAAAAGAGTGATTACAGATTGTTATTCCTACTAGTTTAAAGGGAATAGTGTTGAACTCTAATCATGAAATCATAATTATAACTAGATTTCTCCCTAAAACATTGTACTTCAAAATTATTAAGTTTTTTACCCTTCCCTCCCTGTGTATTGACAATGTGAATTCTTCATTTTAAAATTCAAAAAAATTGACTTTCATGCTTATAGAGGATAAGCTATTGGATACACAGTCAGCAATGGTCCTTAATTTTTTTAATTTCTCTTTATGTGGGTGTCAAATCTGCTGCAGTCATCTAACTGCCTTATTACACCTTGTGTATACAAAAGGTAGTCCAGTAAATCCACATGACTTACAGGGATTCAGAATGTTTTAATATTCATGAAAAGTATGCACTTACTGAATGTGTTTATCTTTTTCATAGAGTTGAAGCAGAAAAAGGAGAAACATGTTTTTTAAGTGACTTTTTCTCAGATTTTTCTTTTATTGCTGTTTACACATGGAGAGAAATGCATTTTTTAAAAAGATGCATGAGATTAAAGTAGAACTTGAAAAAAAGATATTAAATTGAAGGGAATAGTTTATTTCGCCATATTTATTAGATTATTCTATCCAACTAGCTGAATTTACTTATTTAATTGAATTAAAACAGAAATCTTCTAATCAGTGGCTATAATAGAAAGATTAGTCTTGGGAGAAGACTATTCCAGAGGTGTTTTTATTAATTAAAAAGCAATCACTGGAGAGCACTTTCTGTAGGAATGGCTTTGACCACTGGGACATTTCTAGAGAAGAGAAACAACCATGCCAAGACTGGAGGCCATTCTATAGGCAAAGTGTTTGAAGTGTTTGGGAATGTTTAACCTGAGAGAGAAAGACTGATTGGGGTCATGTGAGATATCATTCTGTTTCAGCTAGGAAAATTTACTTTTGTCCCGAACAATTTTCATCTTTGATTTCTTGAAACATACCTCTGAAAAGCATTAAAAAAAAAAAACCCAAACAGTGTGTTTTAAATGGAGCTATTTGACTAAGCCTTTAAATACAAATCACTCTGAATTTCATTGACTGTCCCATAGTAGGCCCGGTCCATTCATCTGTGGTTCATTTTTTAGGTTTGATGACTTAGAATAAGTATAAATAGCAATTGCTTTCTGTCCTGACCCAAAACTCTGAGACCTATCTGAGGCCCAGTCCCATTTCTAATGGATACTTTTGTGATGGCAAAATGAACAATCTTTTGTCTCAATTCTAACCTAGTAATTGAATGGGAACTACCTCAGCGAAACTGAGACCTAGGAAAGACTTTAATTAAGAAAGATCAAAGTTACCCTCTGCATCCTGGATCAGCCCCAGTTTTCTTGACTTTTGTCTTGCCACTAGACTCCACTGACTCTGGAGGAGAGAGAGAGAGAGAGAGAGAGAGAGAGAGAGAGAGAGAGAGAGAGAGAGAGAGAGAGAGAGAAAGAGAGAGAGAGAGAGACTGAGACTGACAAATTTTTGACTTTGCCCACCACTGCCTCACTCAAATCCAGTTCAAAAGCAAGTCAAGATATTACCCTCATGACATCCTGAATAACATCCATGGTCCTGAATAAAGGACAAACAACAACAATATTATGGAATTAAGAGGAGGAATTTAATATGACCCTTTACAAAAGAATTAGGAGGAACAGGTAGAAGTTTCAGACAAGCATATTTGTGTTCAAAGAACAAAATTTCTTTCCATTTGAATGATCCTGAAATTGAATGGATTGAGGAAATAATAAAATCAACAGTTAGTATTCCTATAGTGCTTTAAGGTTTGCAAAGTGCTTTATGTATTTATATGACATCACAACAAACTGATACAAAATGTGTATCAAGTAGCTTCTATTATAGCTTTAGAGCTGAGAAAACTGGGGCTGAGAGGGACTTGCTCAGTCACATGACTAGTAAATATCTGAGTTGGGATTCACTCTTGAGTATTCCTGACTCCAAGTCTCACGCTCCATCCTTTGTGCCATCTAGCTGTCTCAAGTCATAGGTTTAACTCATAAAAGGTCTTCAAAAAGAGGCATGATGATCTTTATGTTGTCAATGGGATTCCTGTTCAAGCAAGTGATTTCAGAGGTCCATTCCAAAGAGAGTTGTGTGCTTCTTTCTTTTGAAGGAATGAACTGCTTGGGCAATGAGAGTATTGGCCCTTACATTTTTTTTCTTCAGAAATCAGCAAGACCCAGAAGTTTCACTTGCTCTAAACACACTGCCACATAGATGAAAAATAACTGATTGACTCAATAGAAAGCTACTACCTACTATAACTATTTGCTCCCATATTTGTGCACATAGACTGTATTCTATAACCAATATATGGTTGTTTCTCCAATGATTAAAATTAGTACAGTACAGCTATCATAATTGAAATAATTAGTATGAAATCTGATAGATAGGGTATAGACCTGCCTTGCAAAAGGAATTTGAAAGCATAGGATATAACTCTTTTAACTCAATCAGCAGTTATATTTAGAAAACTCTAAATCATCTCTCACAGCATGTAAGGGTCTTTTGGCTTGCATAGCTTTCCTAGATTCTCTGCCTTAAAGTTTCACATATAAACACTGGTGGATCCTATTGTTATTTTTAAAACTGTAAGCCTGACCTAAGGATGGAAGAACAGATGGCAAAATGACTTCTTAATGCATTGGCTTTCTTGCCAATTAGCTATTCTTTTTTAATGCAAATCAGTATGTTCTAAATCAATTACTAATCTGTTCATCAAATAGGACTTATTAAGTGCTTACTACATGTTGAGGATACAAAGAAAAGCAAAAGAAGTGCCTATTCTCAAGGAACTCTCATTCAAGTAAGGTATACATGTAAATAAGTATTTATCATATGTATGAGTTAGAAGAAAAATTACTTGAGTAGGCAAAGGTATTAACAACAGAGAGGATTGGGGAAGGAATCCTGTAGAAGGGATGATTTAAACTGAGTTTTGAAGGAAGCCAGAGCATCTAAATGACATAGAGGAGGAGAAAGAAAGTATTCCAGATATCAGATATTCACACAGTGAAAAAGCAATGAGATTTGGAAGATGATGGGTTGTATTCAAAGAATAGCCAGTAGACCAGTGTTGCTGGTTCATGGCTGGCACAGAGTGGAGTTAAGTGTAAACAAACAGGAAAGATAATATATTTTAAAGTATTTAGTGTGTTTTGGCAAAACTCAATTCAATAGCATTTATTAAGCTCATACAATATACAGGCACTAGGCATACAAAGGAAAAAGAAGAGCCCTGCTTTCAAAGAACTTTCCTTCAACTGTGACATTGCATCAGTTAAAGAAATACATATATACAGGTTATATGAAGAGGAAGAAAACTAAAAAAATTCTATAGCAAGTATACAAAAGGTACTAAGCAGTAGGTACTAGGGAATGATAAACAGAACCTACCTTTTGGGAAATCTAATTATTATTATAAAAATAAAATGTTTATACAGTAGTTTAGGGTTTGTGAAGTATTTTAATATATTATTATCTTTACATATATTAATACACCTACCTCCCAGTGTTGTGAAGATCAAATGAGATAATGTATTTAAAGTTCTTCATAAAATTTTAAGTGTTATATAAATGCTAACTACTACTAATTATTATTATTATTTATTAAAATTATGAAATTAAAATTATGAAACAATTAATCAAAGTTACAGAGTTAAAAATCCTGCTAATCAGATCCTATAAAGTATTTCTGAGAAGGAAACCAATAAAATGAGTAAGGGAATAAAATCACAGAAAATGCCAAGAATGAAGAATTTATACAATTTTATATTTTTTTTAAACAAATGCTTTATTAACTTCTGTTTCACATCATTCATTTCTGCCAGATTTTGAGTTACAATCATTTCCCCCCCATTATTCCCCTACCCAGCCTCCCAGAATAGCAGTCCCACAAGATATCACTTCCTCCAATCTGCTCTCTCCCATACCTTCTCCCATACCCCCATCGACTTTTCCATTAGAGGAAGGTGAGTCTTTGTGTCCCAATGCCTACACATCTGATCTCCCTATTACAAGAAAAAGAGTATTAATAATAGTATTTATATATATTTGAAACATTTAATGTTACGACCTCGAATTTCAGATCCATTTCCTTCCTCCCTTGTCACCCATTCCCTCTTGGGAGATAAGTAATTCAGTATATGTTGTACATGTCTAGCTATGCAAAACATTATCATAGTAGATATATTGTACAAGGCTGCTTATAATTCCCTCCCACTCATCCCACCCCCCACCTGGTCCATTCCCTACATGTTCCTGTCCCTCTTCTATAGTGGGTATTTCCAACCTCCCCTCACCCTAAGGATGCCCTCCTATCCGTCATCCCTCCTCTCATCCCCCTTCCCCCTATGCTGCTGCAGGTTGAGGTATCCCATTTAGTATGTATGTCCTTCTCTCCCTGAACCAAATTCAATGAGAATGTGGTTTTGTCTTCCTAATCTCCCCCTCCCTTGCAACCACTTCCCCTTGCTTCTTCTACATGGGATAGTTTACCCTACCCTGTCTCTCCCCATCTCCTCTTGCCACTTTCCTCTCTCCCCTCATAATTTCATCCCTTGGGTATTCTCCCTTCCCAACAAATTCAACCTATGCCCTCTATCCATATATAACTGTAACCATATACACACACATTCACATATGTATTCCTATGACCACACCCCCTTCCATTATTTTCATAGTGAGAAAGATATCATCAGTCACAGTTATTGCTTTTCCATATAGGAATGTAAATAGTTCAACTTTGATAAGTTCCTTTTGATTTCTTTTCCCTGATTACCTTCTCAGGCATCTCTTCCTTCTTGTGACTGGATGTCAAATTTTCTATTCAATTCTGGTTTTTTCCTCAAGAATGCTTGAAAGTCCTCTATTCCACTGAATGACCATATTTTCCCCTGAAACAAAATACTCAGTTTTGCTGGGTAGGTGACCCTTGGGTTCATTCCCAGTTCTTTTGCCCTCTGGAATATCATATTCCATGCCCTTCGATTCCCTCAGTGTAGTAGCTGCCAGGTCCTGGGCTATTCTGATTGTGTTTCCACAATATTGAAATTGTTTCTTCCTGGCTGCTTATAGTATTTTCTCCTTTATCTGGGGATTCTGGAACCTGGCTATAATATTCCTGGGAGTTTTCTTTTGGGGATCTTTTTCAGGAGGTGATCGGTGGATTCTTTCAACCTCTATTTTGCCCTCTGGATCTAAAACATCAAGGCAGTTTTCCTTGAGAATTACTTGAAGGGTGATTTCTAGGTTCTTTCTTTGATCATGGCTTTCAGGTAGTCCAATAATTTTTAAATTGTCTCTCCTGGATCTATTTTCCAGGTCAGTGGTTTTTCCCATGAGATATTTCACATTGCCTTCTAATCTTTCATTTGTTTGGATCTGCTTAACAGCATCTTGATTTCTCATAAAGTCATTAGATTCCATTTGCTCCAGTCTAACTCTGAAGGAATGAATCTCCTCAGTGAACTTTTGAGATTCTTTTTCCATCTGGCAAATTCGACTTTTTAAGGCATTCTTCTCCTCATTGCCCTTTGGGCCTCCTTTGCCATTTGAGTTAGTCTATTTTTTAAGGTGTTGTTTTCCTCAGTCAGGCTGTTGACCCTCATTTCATACTTTTCCTGCATCCTTCTCATTTCTCTTTCCAATTTTTCCTCCACTTCTCTTATTTGATTTTTAAAGTCCTTCTTAAGGTCCTCTATGGCCTGCAACCCGCTCATATTTTCCCCTGGGTCTTTTGGAGCAGGACTTCTGACCTCACAGTCCTTTTCCCGCTCTATGCCCCCAAAATAGGAGTCTAGGGTTGCATTTTTCTGTTTCTTTTGCCTTGGCATGTTGCCACTTAATTACTTGACTTTGGGACTTGTTGCCACTCTATGGCTTTAAGGCCAGCTAGAGGAATTTTCGTCTCAAACGTGTGGGGGGCAACTTCCGTTTCTGGCAAGCTGTAAACCCACCCACGACTTCCACCCTAGATCACAATATAGATCCAGGGA
This sequence comes from Gymnobelideus leadbeateri, assembly GCA_011680675.1. Taxonomy (NCBI): domain Eukaryota; kingdom Metazoa; phylum Chordata; class Mammalia; order Diprotodontia; family Petauridae; genus Gymnobelideus; species Gymnobelideus leadbeateri. The sequence continues at coordinate 123,086 of WOXC01012413.1, read as the reverse complement.
GGTTAAAGCAAGAGCGATTACCCCCCAAGACTGATCACTGGATCTCCCTACGATTTGCAGGCTGGGAGCTGGAGCTGCTTTTGAAAACTACCAAATGGCGTGTCTCCTCAGAGGCTTCTAGACCCCAGGGGAGGGAGCCGACGCATTCCCTAAATACCGGACCCAAAGTCCATAGGACACTAACCTCTTACTTTGTCCTAGGCATGTCTATGTTGATAATTCTGGAGTCTCCACAGCTCCTGGTGTTCTGGGGTTCCTCCAGCTGGCTGCTGGCCCTGCCGCCCTGGGACTAAAACCTCGGCTCACGCGGACCTGGGCTCGGCTCGGCTCCTGCGCTCTGTGCGCTGTGCGCTGCCAGGTCCCAGACCACTGTGCTGGTCCTTCCTGCAGGGCTGCTGGCCTGTCCTCAGCAGGAGGTTAGCTCTGTGTCGTTCTGTGGGTGCTGGGGCTCCAGAAGTTGTTCAGAGTCCCCTTTTACATAGTTTGGGGGGAATCTGGGGGCAGAGTAGCTTGGAGGAGCTGTTTCTACTCTGCCATCTTGGCTCCGCCCCCACAATTTAATAATTTTGCCAGGGGCTATCCCTAATCTCTGCCCTCAGGAAATATATTCAAATAAGGGCCTAGGACTTTGATGAGAAGTCAGAACTAGAATGGAAACCATTATCAGTGTCTGGGGACAAACCAAGGTTGAAGACAAAGGATCTCAAAATGTAGAGGAAATGGAATGAAAGCCAACAAGTGCATGGAGGTTGGATATCAAGAAAGAGTAGTTAGGCCAAAGTAAGTTCAGAAGTGAGAAAACTCAAGGAATGCAGATTATCATGAAGGCAAGAAAGGTAGTGACATAAAAAAAAATTGTGGGGGGTGGGCAGGTAGTTCAGATGAAAGTTATGGAGGAACAAAGACAAGAGAATATTGAGTAATCACAAAAAAGTCTTTCAAGACAAGGCCTACATGGAGTTAGGTAAGGGCACTCCAGCAGGGGTGTGGGTGTGGGAGTAATCAATATAAGTAATTCAAGGAGCAGAAGCTATCTCAATATGCTAGAAGCAAGGAGACCTTAGAACTGAGGTAGCTCAAATAGGCTTCTTCCCAGAACAGTAACTGATCACTGAGATCCCAGAGCTTAACTAACTCAGAATCTGAGGTAGTAAAACCATAAATGCATATTCCGTGGCTGGACTGAGAAATATCTATTTTTTTAAAAATCAAGTCATTTATACATAGTATCACAGAATTTCCTTTTTGAGAAAAAAAAAAAAAACTAATCCAAATCAAAACAGATAACAACATGGCTGACTAGTCAGGGTGATAGGAAATGGAGAAGACATACTTTGTATAGGTTCCTTATGCCACATGGAATGTGACCTTTTGATATTTTCTTGGTGATGAATCTGTACTAGGCAGTTGACAGGGGTGTGAATGTGGGAGCCACACTAGTAGAAAATGTGTGGGTAGTGTGGAAACAAAAGTCCATAGCTGATAAACTGAAAACTTAATGAGGATGTTTTCCTTGGCTGAAAAACCAGGGTGGAGAAAATTTTGCAAAAGCTGATTTTACAAAATGAATAGGAAATGCATTCGTTACCCTAAGAAACAAATAATTATTTTAAGTGTTTACTATGCAGAATTAGATACTTTTGTTTTGGGTTTTTTTTTTTCCTATTAAATGTATAAGCTTAGGCTGATACAGTTCAGAACCGGAAGGTAATTTGAAGATCATTTAGTTGTGGGCAAAGAGGCACATCAATCCAGAGCTGGACAGGACTTCAGAAGTCATCCTATCTAATTTTTGAGATGAGAAAACTGAGAACCAGAGAAGTTAAGTAACTTGCTGAAGTTCACACAGGAAACAAACAAGCATCAGAGACAGGGTTTAAACCCATACTCCTACTACAGATTCAGTTCTCCTTGTGTACCACTATATCACACCTCTTCTGACAACCATCCATGGAGTACAAATGGTTTTGAAGGTGATACAATTCAAACAATCAGGAATAGGGATTTTGGCAGTGCACAGTCGTCAGGGAAATTATTAAGCATCACACAAACACATGACCTAACTAGCTGTATATTTATAGTAAAACATCCATAGCAACAAAATGTGAACATTTGAATTTGAATGACCAATTTCATGAATATTTTATCTCCTTATTGCCCGAAAAATCTTCCAGATTATAAGTTTTTTTGTTTTTGTTTTTGTTTTTTTTAAGCAATTGGGGTTAAGTAACTTGCTCAAGGTTACATGGCTAGTCATTATTTGTGTGTGGGTGCTCATTTTCTGAGGCCAGATTCGATCCCCGGTCATCCCAACTCCAAGGCTGGTGCTCTTACTCACTGCTCCACCCAGCCACCCCCAGATTGTAAGTTGACAATTTGAGTTTATTGAAGTTCTTGAGACAAAAATTTGATGACCCTTCTAAAAGTATTTCAAGATGAAAAAACAACCCCAGAATCCTTCATTGTATCAATTTTAGCAAATTTAATAGGTGCTTAATTAAAATATTTTCCCTTCAAAAATTTAATTGTTTCTTTCCTTATTGCCTGCTGAGTACAATTTAAAATCCTTAAGCTTGGCAAAGCCTTCACAATGAGATCCTCCCTACCTTTCCAGCCTTGTCTTATATTATTCCCTCCCATGTATCCTTGATTGGACTTTCTATTTTCTAAGAACACCTATTATTCCCCATTTCCTCTGTATTTTTACTTATCTAGAATGTCTTTCCTCCCCTATCCCCTTCACCTGGTGAATCCCTCCTCATATTCTACAATCTCGACCCAAATGATACGTCTTCCATAAAACCTTATACCTTCCCTTTTAATGAAGACCTATTTGTCCTTCTGAATGCCTATTTCATTCACCTCTTTATTGCACTTATGGTGTCCTGACATGTAGTATAAATGTTTATCAAATCTATGTATAAAATAGCATGTTTGAAGTGGGCAGGAACTATGTCTTATCTACACTTTGGATTTTCCCCTAAATCCAAGATCAATGCACACTAAGCATTTAGTTAATATCTTTGGAATTGAATGATAGCATATTACAAATTTCTATTGATTAATTAGGAAATTAAATTGTATTGTTAACTAACCAATTCATAATTCTCATATTGTTGCAGACATTCTTTTCCTTTAACAAAACAGCCTAATAATATAAAATAAGCTATATTTGCCTTCTCTCTGTGCTTTATCCTCTGAAAGCATGGGGTGGGCATTTAGGCAAAGTATGATACAGGAGTTCCTAAACTGATTCTCTATCAAATACTTTTAAAAATCAATTTCAGCATTATGTAAAGGTCAAAGCAGTTTACAATATTGTTCTTAAGTGAAACTTTCCAAATTTTCTTTGAAATCTTTTTAAAGATAAAGTAAATGAAATACATGCCTTCCCATTGCTGCCAATATCAACATTAAATTATCAAGACTCATAAAAAATCCTGAACAATTACAATTGGATGACAGCCCAAAATGTTCTTCATTAGCATTTTCCATCTACTACAAATGAAAATATCATATGAATTCATCTCAATTCAATTAAATTGAGATTTATTCATTAAGCAAATTTACTAAGTGCTGAAGACACAAAGACAAAAATGAAGATGCCCCTGTCCTACAGGAAATTACATTTCAATGGGGGTAATACCTCATAAAAAGAAAATAAATAAAAAGTGATTTGTGGAGGGAGGAGAAAGTAAGGGAGAGATAGAGAGGAATAAAGGAGAGAAGACAAGGGGGAAAGAACCTAACAATTTTAGAGATCAGAACAAAAATTCACAGAAGAGGTGGCTCTTCAGCTGAACCCTGAAGGAAGAGAAATGGTACATATTTGAAGAAGTCAATTCCAGTTACCTGAGCTAACACAACAAGGTGGGAGATGCAATGTCTAATTAGAAGAAACACCAGCAAATAGTACCATTTTCCTGATTCTTGAAGTATATAAAGTGTAGTAATGTGAAATAAGGCTTGAAAGTTATGGGATTCCAGAAGTGGATGCCCATTAAGTGCCAGGCTGAGTGGGCTATGTTTTATCCCAAAGAAAGTTAGGGACCACACAACATACATATATACATACATACATACATACATACATATACATATATATATATATATATATATATATATATATATATATATATATCTCAGTAATTGGAGAGATATAACCAGACCTGTGCTTTGAGATAATTCATTTCAAAGGTATGTGGAAGATGAATTCCATGGATTAGAAAAAAAAGAACATTGGAAATAAGAGATAGTAATCATGTGAGTTTTATAAACAGAGCTTTATCAATCACATAACAGTTTTGAGTTTTTAAGGTAAAACTTTATGGTTCTTTAAGTATTACTATTTGAAACAATATAAATGACATGATATGGAGGTTATTCTAGGTTCATAAAAACTGCAAATTAAACTCAGGCAAGCCCTATTAATCTAGAGTGGTTGAATAATAAATTGTAAATCTTTTGTCTCAAGGACAGCTTGGTACATCACCAGAAAGGTAATAAGGTGGTGGTGAGTTATTTTGGCCACACATGTTCAAAAAGAACATTGATAATTTTGACCAGCACAGAAATTAGGGCCACACAGAAAATCTTTTTTTTTTTTTTTTTTTTTTTTGCTTTTTGGAGGTGGGAAGGCAGGGCAATTGGGGGTTAAGTGACTTGTTTAAGACCACATGGCTAGTAAGTGTTAAGTGATTGAAGCTGGATTTGATCTCAGTTCCTCTTGATACCAGGGCCAGTGCTTTATTCACTGTGTGGCCTGATTTTTTGACATATATATGTAGCAGCAAGCACCCCAGCATCCCCAGGGTGGCTGCCAACACAGGTTCTTAGATCTGCTTTTCTAAAGGAAAGCAACTCAAAATGGGTTAACAAGCTTACTTTAATCAATCAAACATATATTGTTTACCTAATTCAGGGGAAAAAGGTCAGCACACCGAATTTCAGAGTATATAGACAGGAGGTACAAGACAGAGAAACAGATCAAGCAGACAGCCTTCCAAACTGTCCAACCATTACATTCATACCAAATCACAGTTACCAGAGAGGGAAGCATCAACATCTGGGTTTTCAAAACCGGGGGGTTCTCAAAGGCTGCCCAGAATCTCATCTGGTCAAATCACACACTTCTCAAAGTGAGCCTCAAAGCAAAGTCTCACATCAAGGATTATATAGCCTTCTCCTGGGTCAGAGAATGTAACCACCCTCTTGACCCACTGCCCAATCACACAGCATCAAGGTGTGGGCATTCCTGAAAACCAAGCCCCCTGCACAGGCACCATGTGACCACATTCAGCCTATTAGGGGGGGCAGAGTATATTTTCAAATCAAGGAATGTTCTCACAGTCTCTTAAGTCTATCAAAGAGCCTAGGGGTGGGGAAGATATTTAAATTTGTATTTTCATTACAGTATACTTTATTTTTTTAATAATTATTGTCGTGCTTTGCACATGTAACTGCTCAATTAATGCTTTTTTTTTTTTAATGGAATTGGGAGTGTAAAATCCTAGGATTAAGAACTGGTTGTAGATCATTCAGTTAAGTATCCCCATTTTATAACTAATCATTTCTACTATGTTCAAGAAGCTGGAATGTTGTACTGTTTGCCATTTTACCAAGAAGTCTCTCTATTCTGTACCTACACACTTAGTGACCATATTCAATTCCGTGGATACATGATCACCTGAAAAGTGTCAGAATCCCTTTCTTTCACTTTTTGGCTATTTATACTCCTATCCCAGAATACTGGGGAAATTTATTTTTATAATATATGCCTTCTGTCTAGAGTGTCTCCAAATTGGGATATAGAAAGCTATTCAATATACAATAAGAATAGGACAACTATTTATTTTCTTTATACAAAGAGAAGTGTTTAACATACACAAGACCCACAGGTGAGCATTGTCATTAAGGGTTAAAGGAGGATATAATAACTTAATGCTGTTGTTAGACTTTCCTGAGAGTTTGGGACTTAAAAATACCAAAACCTCAAGCATTCTGCAGTACTTCTAAATGGATATTTCATATTTTGACTAAGCTTTATCCTGTCCAGACAACACCCTCCAGATCTATATTTTCTCCTTAGCCATGTGGAAATTGAGTTTTTTCAATTGTTGGTGGTATCATCTCTGATCTAGAATTTCTCCCTCTGAGCTATCAACTCCAAGTAAAAGACCCAGGATCTCATAACTCATAACTCTTGAACTCAAATGGTTAGCTTCAAGAGTAGACACATACAACTTGATGTCCAGTTACCTGTTCTCAGAGATGGAATATAAAACAGAAGAGGTTGCTAGTCTTGTCTAAGCCATATACATGTACTTTAGTTGCCATGTTTTCATAGCTGTAAAATGTGGCTGGTGTTGGGAAGAGACCAGCCCCTTAGCCCACCCCACATCAGAGGATAGTCCTTTGTAGCTGAGAAGAAAAGAACAATTGAGGGTGTATCCTTCACATCTAAAAATTTGCTGAGACAGTGACACTTCCTCCCTGGGCAGCAATAATGGGACTTCCTGATCATTCCCAAAGCTCCTGAATCCTTTAGGCATGGTCAGAAGCAGATACACCAACTTGATGCATGTTTTTTTGTTTTGTTTTGTTTTGTTTTGTTTTACCTTTGTTATATAAAGATCAGCAAAGTGAGACCCAGAGGGGATTAGTGATTTTCCCAACATAACACATCTAGTAAGACACAGATCTAGTGCACAAACCAAGGTTCTATGATCCCAGATTAAGAAGTATCATAACAACTGAATTATATTGGATTTAAACACAAGAACCACTTTAAATGAATATGTCCAAATTTAAAGATACACAAACTGACTCTGGTAAAACTATTTCCAAGCAATCTTTGGAGATTGTCATTTTAAAAACAAAATATAAAAAAAGAAAACAACTGAATATAATATACACGGAGATTTAGTAATCATTTGTTCCCTTAGATTACTTGTCTATAATCACTAAGTTGCTATGGAGAAATGAGATGTATGTATGCTGAACCAGTGACATATATATATATATATATATATATATATATATATATACAAAGTAGCTGTTCATTAGCTAAATACAGTTAGTATAACTTTTCATTTCATATTAAAGAATATTCTCATGTAGCTTTACACAGATTCCATTAATACATTAAGTAGTGATGTTTTTGTCTTAAAGTCAGATAATAATGGAAAAAAGATAGCTCTGTTTTCCCTCCTATTTATTTGTTCTTCCCTTCTATATAGGGGAATTCTCCTCTTCCCCAAACTCCATCTTCAAAATTAACTTTTCAGAAATGGAAAATTCAAAACAAGGAAGAATTTATAAATGTGATTCCTAGCAAAGTACAAATGTATCTATGAACAGAGCTGCAGCGATAGGTCATTTGCTACACTGAAAATAAATATTTCTTATACAACAGCACAGACTAGTGGCTGGACTTTTGTAGTAAAGACTTGCCTTTTTTTCTTGGAAATGCTTTCCAGATTAGCCCTTTTTCTAAACACACATATTTAAGTTTTTATTAAAGAAGAATTTGCATTCACCTTTAATAAAATTGTAATAGATAACTTTTATTTCGTGCACATTCTATTTATTTCGTGACAAGTCCATAGACTGTCAGGTCACTTAAGTATTCCATTATTGTAGCTATTCCCTTCAGTAAAAAATTAAAATATGAAGGTGAGGGGAACTTTAAAAGGGATCGAGAGGACATAACAAAGTTGATCTTGAATCATTGGTTCAAATATACTACATAAGGATGTATTTTGATCGGTGTCAGCAGCAGAAGTATAGAGATGAAATCATACGTTATTCAGATCATTAACTGACATTCTATAGGAGCAAAGATTTTCTGTTTCAGTAGAGGAGGCCACTAAGACTGTTTGTTTCCCCCCTAAGATATCAACTTTGTTTTCAGCATGATAGTTCATTTGGTACCACTATAAGCCTGTCCTAAGAAATGTAAATTCACTTTTTAAACTAATTTTAAAGTCCTATAGCTCAAATCCCATAACTAAAATTGTACACTATTATAAATAATTTTAGGAATATTTTTTCCCCTGGGATGGAAAAGACATCTGGTGAAACTATCAAATTTGTTTGTCAAGAAAATCTGGCTTTAGCCACCTCTTGACCATCTCTGCCAATAGCAGGGTAGATTTAATATGAATAAATAAAATCTGAAAAACAGTAGCTCATTCATAATCTGACTCTTCATGATCCCATGGACCATAAAATGCCAGCACTTTCTGTCCTTTACTATCTCTTGAAGTCTGTCCAAGTTCATACTCATTGTTTCCATAAAGCTATCTATCCATCTCATTCTCTGTATCCCTTTTATTTTTGCCTTTAATCTTTCCCAATATAAGAGCGGTTTCTGAGTCCCATCTTCTCATTATGTGGTCAAAGTATTTAAGCTTCAGCTCTGGTATTTGACCTTCCAGTGAATAGCCTGAATTAATTTTTTAAGTATTGACTGATTTTATCTCCTTGCTGTCAAAGGGACTCTCAATAGTCTTCTCCAGCAGTACAATTTGAAAGCATTGATTCTGTGGCCCTCAGTTTTCCTTACAGTCCAACTCTCACAGCCATTCATTGCTCCTGAAAAGACAAAAAAAAAAAACCAAAACTTAGCTTTGACTATACTGATCTTTGTTGCAAGGTGATATCTCTGCTTTTTAGTATGCTGTCCAGATTTGCCACAGCTTTCTTTCCAAGGAGCAAATGCCTTTTAATTTCTTGGCTTCAATTGCCATCTGCAATGATCTTTGAACCCGAGAATATAAAATCTGACATTACTTCCATTTCTTCTCCCCCTCTATTTGCCAGGAAATGATGTGACCATTTGCCAAGATCTTAGCTGTTTTTGTTTTAATGTTACAAGCCAGCTTTTACACTTTCCTCTTTTAACCTTAGTTCTCTGGACTCTGGCCATTTCCACTCTCTGTCCCCCTATGCCTAGTGTGGTTCTCCTGCTTCTTCGCTTCTCCGACTTCCAGTCACAGCTAAGATTTCATCTTCTACAGAAAGCTTTTCTTGATCTCTCTTAATTCTACTGACTTCCCTCTGTTAATTATTTCCAATTTATTCTTTATATAACTTATTTGTAAACAATTGGTTGCATTGTCTCCCTTATTGCACAATGAGCTCCAATGGAATAAGTACTGTCTTTCACCTTTATCTGTATGAAAAAGACAACATAATTAATACCTGATACCTAGTAGGTGCTTTTAAAATGTCTATTGGTTCAGTGCAGAGTAGGTGCTCAGTATATATTTATTAGCTGAGTGCAATAATTGGAAGAGAACTACAGGTACATTGCTAACATTTGAGCTCTAGTTATGATATGCAATTAATTATGTAATGTTGGACAAACATCTCATTCTACCTTGACTTTAGTCTTTTCATAAAAATGTGGGTGACTATGTGATCTTTAAGGTGTACAGTGTCTGACATATAATTGATGCTCAAAATATGGTGATTACCTGACTTACATAAATAAATGTAATAAAAAGAACAATGTAAGATAAAAACAAATATGCTAGTAAAGATATAAGGAAGAAAAAGTGGAACTGATTGAGGAGAACTCAAAGAAGATTGAGGAGGTGTCCTTTAAATTGGATCTTGAAGAATGAGTAGGATTAAAATAAGTAGAAAATGTAAGGGATGGCAAAGGAAAAATGTTAGCCTCTGTTTCTGCCCCTTTTCATTATCTCTTTTGTCTTTTTTTTTTTGCTTTTGAAAAGTGTTATTGTCAAAATCTCTTTTTAATGTCTTCTTGATCCCTCCTTCTGTTGAAAGATTTTAAGTTACCCACTGAGATGGAACACATTTTGACATCTGAGAAACATTTTTTCTTCTATGCTGGAAATCGGTGTATAAAAATAGAATATGAATCTTAGTCCTTTCCTTCATTCATGATTCCTAGGTTTTTATTTTAATACTTCAAAATCTCTTAAAATATATTTGCTAAATAGGACACCTTGTGTCACTCCTTTAAAATTTATACACATAAGTATGACTTTTGGTGATAGTATGAGGGAGGATTCTCAGGGCTCCAGAATGATAAGTGTTGAGGTAGCTTCTTAGCCCCTTATGATTTTCTTGATCTTAGATAAATAACTTATCTAAGTGTGTGAGTGAGTGAGTGATCTGGATTATAAGCTCCCTTTTAATGAGAGAGCCTATAGCTCCATTATGTACTAGCTATGTAGCTCTATACAAGTCATGACACTAAAACAAGTTCTTTCTTCCACCAAATGGAGATAATTAGCTGTGTTCTAAATGCTTCACAGAGAGGTTCAAAATAGTGATTTGAAAGTCTTCAATTATTATAGAAATGTGTGTTTATTCTTGTGTTAATTGTTTTTCAGTTATATCTGACTTTTTGTGACCCCATTTGGGGTTTTCTTGGGAAAAATACTGGAGTGGTTTGCCATTTGCTTCTCTAGCTCATTTTACAGATAATCAAACTGAGTCAAACAGAGGTGAGTGACTTGCCTAGGGTCACACAACTAGTAAGTGTCTAAGGTCAGATTTGAACTCGGAAAGATGAGTCTTCCTGACTCTAGCCTTGGCACTCTATCCACTGTGACACCTAGCTGCCCAAAATTGATGATAATGATGATGGTGATGAGGATGATGATATTAAACCAAAATTTTATTGTGTATGTTCACAGTTTTCATGTAGCATGGAATAGACTCAATAGTCTCCAAAGATAAATGTCAAAAAACAAATGTGGGGATCCCACAATGACAAGGACACCTAGAAAGGATATTATTTATAAAAACTAATGAATTTGTGTAATGGGGATTGCCCTTATAAACTTATATGGTTGGAGTTGAAATAAATCAAAATTTACTTAGAATCTTAGAGTTTTAGAACTAGAAGATACTTTGGAGATCATGTACTCCAGTTCCCTCATTTTAAAGATGAGGCTACATAGTGGTATGTGTTAGAATAATTTGTTTGTCACAAAGTTAATTAAGAGCTTAAATGGAATTAAAACACAAGTCTTGGGGTGGCTAGGTGGCCCAGTGAATAGAGCACCACCCTGGAGTCAGGAGGACCTGAGTTCAAATGCGGCCTCAGACACTTAATACTTTACTAGCCATGTGACCTTGGGCAAGTCACTTAACCCCAATTGTCCTGCTTTACCCCCTCCAAAAACCAAAACAAACAAACGAACAAACCCAGGTCTTATGATTCCTCATCCACTGTATCATATTGTTTCCTAGTAGATGGAACAATTTATTTCATGTACTGCTTCTTGAATGTCTTTAAGAAGTGGGTACATCCCCCAATATGACTTAACTGAAACCCTTCCTTGGACATGGGGAAATTAACTAGTTGATCTCTTGAGATCCTTACTTTAGTCAACCCAGAAACATTTATCAAGTGCCTACTATGTACCAGATCCTGTCCTAGGTCTTGACAACACAAATGCTAAATTATGATGATTCTTTCGCTCAAGGAGTCTACATTCTACTTGGGGATATAATATGTTCGTGGATAAGTACATCTAGCATCTGTATAAAATAAATAAAAAGTGATTTACAGAGGTGAGTACTAATGTGTTGGAGACATAGAAAGGCACTTGTGCTGAGACTTAGAGGAAGATAGGGGTTATAAGAGATGAAGGTGAGGAGGGGGAACAGTTGATCCATGGAAGATAGATATCCTATGTAAAGACTTGGAGGGAGGAGGGGAGATATTCTGTATTATTTTAGTAATAGTATAGTGTATGAGGAAATGTAATATGTCATCAACCTAGGAGATAGCCTGGAACCAGGATGTGAAGAACTTTTAGTACCAAATGGAAACATTTGAATTTTAAGAAAATACATATTGGGGTAGCTATGTGGTGCAGTGAATAGAGCATCAGCCCTGGAGTCAGGAGGACCTGGGGTCAAATTGATCTCAGAAACTTAACACTTACTAGCTGTGTGACCTTGGGAAAGTCACTCAACCACAATTGCCCTTTCTTCCCCTCCAAAAAAGACCCCCCCAAAAAGAAAGAAAATGTATATTACTTTGAATATTATCAGACCCTTCCAAGGGTATTTTTATACTCATACTCGTCCTCCTGCTTCTACTACTACTCCTACCACTACTGCTACTCATTCCATTGATATGCTCCCCTGATGCTCCCTATTGGTTCATCAGGATAAGGAGTTTAGACTAATGGAATCCAAACTTTGGCAGGTCTCTGAGATGGACCCAGGGAAAGATTTTATTTGCCCTCTAATGGCTACTCTGATTAAATTCCAAGAAGCTCTCCCTCAGGTTACAATGTGATCAATTCTTTGATTCAACAACTCATGAAATTATTTACTTATATAACAAGCAGTCCAAGGAAATCAATTAAGTCACAGGTATTTCAAATATTAAAGTATAATTACTTTATGCATTTCATTTTGTAATATAATATTAATTTCTGTTTAATAGTCTTATTAATGTTTGTGTTAGTACTTTATGGTCATCAAGTGCTTTTAGAATACAGTATCCTATTTGATGTTCAGGAAAAAAAATGAAATAGATTGCCTGTGATTATCCTTATTTAATAGATAAGGAAACTAAAGCTATATATAGTGTGAGAGAAAGTTCCTTCCTGCAGCAGCGAAAAATCACACTGTATGGACAGAATAGGCAGCACATGGCTCTCCCCAATGTACCACTACCTTTAATAAAAACAAAGGGAAGTTGGAGTATTTTATAGTGACAGAACTATTTAAAAAGGAGTTCTACCACACCTGAGAGCCTTCATCTCTCCATCAATGTTCTTTATACATTTATTGATTTCACAGAAGAAGTGAAGAGAGATAGGAATGGAGGAAACTTTAAATTGTATCTGAAGAAATGACCCCTGTGGCAACTGAACAGGTGAAAGAGGGGTTAAGCATGCTTTCTCCTTTTATATGCCTACAGGGCCTTATTTGCTGGTGTTTAAATCTCAGGGAAAAAGCAGACTGAAGCTTAAGTATTTTGCTACCTATGCTGCTACATTCCCATGGGGGTAATGCCCTGTTCTTTACCATTATTCATTGTCAAGCTGCTTCTAAATAGCAATACTTCTGAGAATGATTGTACAGTACAAAAAACACTATTTTATTTGAGCTGTGAAGACATCCTAGAAATGCAGTAATCCTACGGTATACTTCTAAGAAGGATGTGATGTTACCATGAGTGGGTATGATGCTATATTATATTTAGGATCTACATGAGTAGATATTGTTAATGGGATACACCCACATAACTAGAATTAAATGCATCTTTTAGTTGTTAAATTACATCTAAGGTGAATAAAACACTTATGCATAATTCTTCAAGAGGGTGACAGATTTTTGCCTTCCACTATATGGTAAGATTTCTTTAAGGTATGTACCTGTAATGAAGTCATCTCTCTCTGTCTCTCTGCCTTTCTGTCTATTTCTCTCTCTCTCCTTCCCCCCCTCCTTTCTTTCCTCTCTCCTCACTCTCCTCTCTTTCCCCCCATTTCTCTTTCTTTCCCTCTCTCCCTCTCCCCTCCTCCTCCCTCCTCTGCTCCCGCCTCTCCCTCTCTTTCATTTTCTCCTTCTCTTTCTCTGTCTCTTTAAAAAAATGTCTCATATAATAGTTGGAAAGAAATCAAAGAATTGCTTAGAGGCATTATATTACCTACGGTACTTAGAAGACTGAGATATGGGGCAAACTTTCTTAAGCAAATTAAGCCTTCCAATTATTATATACTTAGATTTAGCAGGTGAATCAATTTTAAACTATTTTGCTGTCTCTCCAACTCCCTTAATGTTACATAGGAAAAAATGTCTGGATAATTCTAAACAAGTGACATTGTATTTGCTTTGGTAAGGTAGATATTTTAGGCAAGAGAGAAATGTGTGGGCCAGGGAGAGAGTGGAAGGCAGGTGTATACCAGGTGGATGTCTGAGGGAATTAAATACCTAGAAAAAAGTTCCACAAGTTTGATTCTTGCTTGCTTGACTTTTCCAGAATTCAGCTCCAGGGAATTTCTCATTATTATATATACTACATAATTTCATAAGAATTTAAGTTAGAAATTCTTAAAGACAATTCATAAGAATTTAAGTTAAAAATTCTTGCTTGGTTTTTTATTTTTGCTTTTTTCTTTTGGAGGGCAATTGGGGTTAAGTGACTTGTCCAAGGTCACACGGCTAGTAAGTGTGTCAAGTGTCTGAGGCCAGATTTGAACTCATAAAAATTCTTAAAGAAAAAAAAAAGAAAAACAATATTCCCAATAATTTTCAGTTTTCATAAAATTAGATTTCATATAATCTCAAAAGTGAAAAAAAAGTATTTTGTTTATCTTCTGTCAGCATAAATGTAAAACAAATAGCATTTTCAGATTTCTCATCTGTAAAATGGGAGTAATGGTATTTAAAGATCAAAACAAGAGGATATTTGTAACCATAAATTAATGTTTAGATATTAGAGTACATTATTAATAATGATAACTTTAATAGGTAGTGTACTTTTGAGTACTTAAATATCTTTTAGAGAAAATGTATATGCGTATTTCTACTTTTTAAAAAAAATGCACTGAAAATGCATTTCCTTTGAGGAACGTTATCTGAGGACAGAAATGGTCAATTGTCATAGAGGAACTTATTTCAAGATTTCAAGGTCTATTAGCAATTTTGATTGAAACAATAGTAAAGAAGGAGGAGAAGAAAGGAAAAGAAAACTATTTTCAACTATGTTACAGTAAATTAATTTAGCAAAAAGTAGGCAGTATAATTAAATAGCTTTTGAGTTACTTAATTTGTACATAGCATATATTGCTTTATGTGAAAAGGAGATGGAAAAATGCACTCTAATATGATTAAATGCACTTAAAATACAGGTTTTCAGGGCTTAAATTAGGTTTGGATTTAATTCATTTTTTTTAAAGATTATTTTTTTCCACCCTTCTTTGTCAAGGAAGAAACATGCTTATGAAACTAATTGTAGCCTATGATCACTAACTGGGGACAAAAGCCATGTGAGACACATATACAAGTCAGCAGAAAACATTATATCATTTGGTTGCTAAGGAACTTGTGGCTGGTTCTTCCCACTCGCCTAGAACAATATTGCCAGGTAGGAGAGAAAGCAAGCTAATACATATTTTGGAAAGAGAAGTGTTAGACTTAGCAAAGGTAACTTGTGCTTGAATGCCACACTCAGTGTTGTGCCAATTAGATGGCAGTGATTATAGACTGGTTTGTCAGAATTCTCTAAGTTGTTTTGGCAGGGTTATCTCTGCTCCTATGAGTCCATTCTAAAATGTTTAATTCAGTCATTTAGCCACTAGATGGAAATTATGTAGGGAGATATATGTGGCATGCTCACAATTTAATAAAATCAGACCATACTAGAAAAACAATTTTCTTTCAGACTCCTAGTGAAATAAATTACATCTTAGCAGAAAGATGATGGATATATATATATGTATGTATATATGAACATACATATATATGTATGTATATATGAACATACATATATATATATGTATGTATATATGAACCAGAGTTCAAATTCTGCCTCAGACTTTTATAGGCTTTGTCATCTGGACAAATCACATCTATAAGCTGAAGTCTTAAATGGAAATGGCCCACTTCACATAGTTGTTGGGAAGATAAAATGGGATAATGTATGTAAAGTTCCTTATAAATCTTAATAAGTGCCATATAGATGAGAGCTATTATTATTTTTATCTTATAAGTTATGAAAGATAGGGAAACAGATTATTGTAATTAATTATTTAGCAAGTTCCTACTAGGTGCAAGTTCACTAGGGATAGGCTATGAAGATGAAAAATGACTGCCCTTGACCTAGAAGAGTCACAAATTACTGGTATAGACAAGACATAGACCCATAAATATGGTACATGGCAGAAAGTGGCAAAGGTAAAGGAAAGATTCCAATAGATCACATTTAAATTTTTAAATTTATTTTGTTTTTATACCTCCATAGTTTGGGGAGGAGAGGGGAGGATAGGAACTTTACCCCTGCCTTTGATGAATATTGTTATTGTTCAGCTGTTTTCAATTATGTCAGATTCTTCATGAGACTTTTGTTTTTTTTTTTTTCTTTTTGGAGGGCAATTGGGGTTAAGTGACTTGCCCAAGGTCACATGGCTAGTTTTTGTGTTAATTGTGATCTCAGGTCCTCCTGACTCCAGGGCCTGCCTTCTATTTACCGTGCCACATAGCCACCCCCACCCTTTGGGGGTTTTCTTGGCAAATATACTGGAACTGTTTATCATTTCCTTCACCAGTTCGTTGTGTAGATTAAGAAACTGAGGCTTAAGTGAACTGAGGTTTAAGTGAAATGCACAGGGTCACACAAATAGGAAGTGTCTGAAGCCAGATTTGAATTCATGAATATGAGTCTTCCTCAATGGTATCACTTAGCTACCCTTACCAATATTAACAATTGACAAAAAATATTCTGTACATTTGCTGAATACAATAATGTACAGTTATCCCTTCCACATCATGGAAGTTGAGGATGGGGGAGTGCAGTCTTCAATCTGGAAAATCCACATGAAATTTTTGACCCTCCCATCACACCAGAGAAGGTCTGATTATTTTTCTTTTTCTTTTATGGTGTATTTACAGTACTTTATTATAAAATTTGGGCTGTTTCATCATAGGCTCTGTGTTATCTGCTGTCCTTCATGTATTGTTTACGTCTTCTGCAAAACTCCCCCCAAATTTCCACTTAATTTCTTATTAAGAAATTTATTGGCCCCTACCTCGCTAGCGTTCGGCGGCTGCGGCGAGGTTCGAGGCCAGGCCGGGGAGCTACGCAGGGGCCGCGGGAGCCAAGATGCTGAGGGCGGCGCGGAGGGCGCTTCTGTGGGGCCGAGCTCAGGCCCTGGCCCAGGCCTGCGGACCGACGATCAGAGCAGCCGCGGGGCCTCTGTGCGCCCCGCAACCTCCTGGAAATGGCCTCCTCCTCCAGGCAGCCCGAGCCTATGCAGTTAAGAAGCCAGCTTTAGTAACCCAGTCCAGCCAGATGGATGACCTGCCTTCCTCTCTGCTGCTGAAAGATTACCAAAACGTTCCAGGAATTGATGGGGTCGATGATGTTGTGAAAAGACTCTTGTCTCTGGAAATGGCCAGCCAGAAGGAGAAAATGAAGATAAAGATAGAGCAGTTGCTAAACCAGATCATGGTAAACCCAGAAGACACCACATCCCTGGAAGCTCGAGTTATAAAATTGACAGTCAAGATCCGAAACTATGAAGAACACATGCAGAAGCATCGAAAGGACAAGGCTCACAAGCGATACATGCTTATGTCCATCGACCAGAGAAAGAAGCTACTCAAAAAACTTAGACCAACTTTGAAGTGTTTGAGAAGATATGTAAAGAGCTGGGTATAGAGTACACATTTCCTCCTCTGTATTACTGACCTGCACACTGACGGTGGGTGACAAAGAAGGCTTTTTGTATTAAGGTTTTCCAGGAAGCACAGAAGCTGAAGAAGCTAAAGAAGCAAGAAGAAGCAAAGAAACGTGAAGGAATAAAAAGGACAGAGAGTCAGGACACTTCGGTCTCATAGCCCAGGCTCCGCCAATACTGTGGCATTTTATCTAATACAAAAAATAAATTAAGTTAAAGACCCCCCCAAAAAAAAATTATTGGCAGTATGACCCTGGGCAAGTCACTTAACCCTGTTTGCCTCAGTTCCTCATCTGTAAAATGAACTGGAGAAGGAAATGACAAACCACTCCAGTATTTTTGCCAATAAAACCCCAAATAGTGTTACAAAGAAATGGACATGGCTCAAAGTGACTGAACACTAACAACAAAAATCTACTAATTTTGTTACACATCAATTCATGTACTTCACATATTTTCCTGATTTTATTATTTTCCATTTCTTAGAACATAATAATAGTACCCATTTTCATATGACATAGTCTCTGTAGTATTTCCCCAGTCACTAAGTATCCACTTAGTTCCTAGTTCTTTGCTCCCACATAGGGCTGATATTGATGAGGAAAAGGTGATAAGGATAGGGAAGGGTAATAGGTTCTGCCAGGGACCCTGATCACTATCAGTGACCAGAAACCCT
This sequence comes from Gymnobelideus leadbeateri, assembly GCA_011680675.1. Taxonomy (NCBI): domain Eukaryota; kingdom Metazoa; phylum Chordata; class Mammalia; order Diprotodontia; family Petauridae; genus Gymnobelideus; species Gymnobelideus leadbeateri. The sequence continues at coordinate 105,008 of WOXC01012413.1, read as the reverse complement.
GCAATTCAGTCTGGAAGGAATTCACCAGGCTCAAGCAAACTTTGAAGCCGAGATTGTAAAGTTTATTCTTAGGCTGCACAGCACAGCGGGCAAGGATTCTTAGGGAACCTGAAAACTTAAAGAAAACACAGGCATAATTTTAAGGAGTCAAGATAGTAAATCAGGTATCAATTATGCTAACTAGGTGGGATCAGGAAGGAGTTAAGGAGTGGTCAGTGCTTAAAGGACCATGCACTTTTAATATCAACTGCGCAGGCGTATTGCCCATGATTCACTGGGAAATAGCCCACGGGGGGGGGGGGGGCTACCTGGAGGTGTGGTTTTAGGCCTGACACGTCACTAAAGTCAATCCTCGGTCATGGCTACTGAGCAGTGCCCAGTCTGCCACCCATCAATGTCAGGCTTGACAAGATAGATGTTGGGAACCAAGGCCATCAGAGACACAGTATGGGTATAATTGGCTAAGGAGTTACCCTATAGATAGGGTACTGAAGAATTCATGGTGCAGCTGGCCACTCTAACTAAGGGAGATAACATTTGCCTAAGCTAAAATGTTTATAGATAGTTTTGTGAAGGATTCATAAGTAGCTTATTGTTTCAAGCAGAGATAAACAGTTCATGAGTTGTTGCTGGGCAGAGTGCTGGTAGGGGGAAGGGGCAGAGTTAATGCTTTGAGACTGGAGAGGGGGAAGTGTGATTTTACAGACTGCTTTTACAAATTGATTTTACAGACATAGATCCCAAAGCACCCCGTTTAAAAACTGATGTTACAGATTGATATTACAGACTGATGTTACATACATATATACATCCCAAGCACCCCATCATTATGAATATTTGGTTTATACTGACATTTTATTTTTCTTTCTTTTGCTTATAAGCTCCACTCTATCTATAATCACTGTATCAATGTGTATGGACCGTTTAGTTACTTTTCATACATAATTCCCAACAGATTTGTAAAAAAAAAAAAGCTATACCAATTCAAAGCTCTACCCAAAATATGCCTGTCTTCCTGCAGTTACATTGATTCTTCTGACATTGAATCTTTCAGTTTTGGAGGGAGGGGAGGCATTATGCCAATTTTCAGGGTATAAGGTAAATTTATTTAAGTTTTTAATTTCCTTTACTTTTTATAATTTGGGATATTTTTCTTTCACTTAGTCATAGACAATTCACATTTATTCTTCTGGACATCAGTCTTATTCTTTGATGGCTTATATATTGGTATTGGCTTTTCAAAATTTGGAGAAGTCAAGATTTGAACCTAGGAACTTTGACTACAAACGTGGTATTATTTTAATTGTGTTATGTTCTTTCATGTTTTCCCCCAATCCTAGTTACCTTCAAGGATTCAGCCTTTAATGTTTTACAATATTATAATACTTTGAGTACTCTACACCAATAATTTTCTCTTAATAAAAGAGTAAGAGGTATGTGGTTCCCTGTGGGGCTAAATTAGTAGTGGGGCTAAAATTAGTAGTGAGTCCCCATGACATGTGGGTCATGATTCATTCTTTTATTAAATATAAAATGAAAATATGAAATCCATATTTAATATAATATTAATGCAGTTTAGGATATCCTCCTGAAATCCCTTAAGTAAATATGAACACATCCCAGGCTGCTGTTTGACATCTAAATGGCTAGCTCATATTTCATAGTAGAATATCATCTCCTGAGTGATGGTTAAATGCTGATAAAAGACTGGTGCTCAATAAGAAAATGGGCTTGTCCCTGTTTATCTAATATTATCAGTCAAAAAGATCAGTGAATTAAGCAAGATAGGCAGCACTTTGGCAAGGATCTCATTGTCAACAGGCTACCATTTGGGTGTCTTGGATGTCAAAGAGGAAGTGATGCAAATAGACCCTGGAAAGAGAGGATGTCATTAATATATGCACACTGTCAGCTCTAATAAGCCCTGGTTCTTGTAAGGGGCATTAGTAAATAGGCTTCTGTTTCTGAAATGCCTAATGCTGCTTATGTATGGAATGTATTCAGTGTGAGTAAGAGTGGGCGTGATAACAGCTGCCAATGCTGAATGGCATTCTAAGATGCTTATTTTAGATTTCAAAGAAGAATCCAAAATGGTCATTGGTGAAGCACAAAAGTATTCAGTCCTAGAATTGTATAAAACAAATGTATTCTCCCTGCCTAACTTAACAAAAAGTAAACAAGGATACTGGTTTTCCAAATCTGAGGAAATAAAGAAGGGGGGCGGGAATCATTGTTACTAGTCATAGACATGTTGAATTGAGTTTTAACTTGTCTACTTATTTATTTTTCCATGAACACTTTACAGAGCAAAGTAAAATATTAGTATAAATATGGTACCCATCAGTCAGCAAACACATGACATGGGTTTTAGGGGAAAACTTAGAGATTTTATTTACTCTACTGCTTCCTATGGCTTATTTTCTCTAGAATCACTGAATTTCAGAGTGGGAAGGGAATTCAGAAAAAAAAAAAAAAAATATATATATATATATATATATATATATATATATATATATATATATATATATATATATATATATATTCTAAAATGTATCTGAATAGGAAGGATTTCTATCCATGACCATCCAGCTCCTGCCTGTAAAATAACAAGATATTGCAGATGATTTTAATGGAGCATTTTTACTTCTTGTGCTCCTATACCATTCTTCTCTGATAGGATAATCCTACTATTTCACCTTCTTTGCTTCAAATGGAACAAGAGAGAAACTGAAGGCCTGCCTGAACACTCCACTGGGCAGGCAACTTTTCCTCGTGTATTTCAATCTACGTGGATTTCAGTGATAACTAACATCCTTGTTTTTCTGGCCTTATGTACATCAAAACTTTCTTGATTGACCCACTCTGGTGTGTCACCCCCTCTTCTCATCCAAATGGTATTTTAGAACCCCTTTTATTATAGATTTAAATTAATAAGCACTTTTAAATACAACAATTAAAATAGAATGGTAGCATGATGTTGTAGGCAGTGAGCTGGCCTTAGAGCCAAGAAGATAGAGATTCACTGTGCCTCTAACACATAAAGGTTCTTGTGATACTGGAGTCTTCCAGAATTCAAGACACCTCTCTTAAATTAGGAGTTGTAGAAAATGTGCCAAACTACATGAGGAGAAGAAGCTCCTCACTGATAGTTCCCTATACAAATGGAATGACTAGTCAAATAAAAAATAAAATAATATTAAAAATGATGATGAAATACAAGAGCTTAGCCACTAGAAAGGATTTTGATGGTGTATGGCTATTATCACAAGTGTTTTTTGTGTCTGATGCCCTATGTCTACAATGCTAAGTTACAAAGGAAGAACTTCCCCATTTCACAGACATATATATTATAGGATCATAAGATTTAAATCAATAAATGGCAATCAAGATTATCTAATTTAAGTGCCATGTTTTAAGTCTCAGACTTAGAGAGAAGTTATTCTGTCATTTACTCTTTACAGAGGCATATGAAATTAACTAGAACAGAGTAAGTGTTTAAATGTATTAATATACAATAAGGCTTACAAATTTATTTACATATTTAAAAAGCTATTAATGCTCTCTATCTACGCATATCTTTGTGTTTGTTGTTGTTGAGCCATTTAAAATTTTTCTGACTCTTCATGACCCCATTTGGGACTTTCCTGGCAAAGATACTGAAGTTGGTTTGCCACTTCCTTCTCCAGCTCATTTATATGTATATGTATGTATGTATGTATATATGAACATAATTTTTGCATTGATGGAGTCTTATTAGAATTAATGAGGTATAAGAGAGATTATCTCCAGTACTTCTATTTCAAAATTAGTCTTAGCCACCACTGAAACTCTTACCTTTGTAGATTTTTATCACATCCAATCAGAATGTTATCTACTATACAACTGTTGCATGTAATATGCTATGCAATTAGTTCAAATTTGTAAAGTTTCCTTTTGTAAATTGGATTTATCATGTGTCCATGTGTGAAGACAATATTTCTTCTGAGGTAGGAGTTATTTTGATATTGATATGCCATTAATCTACTTGACAATACATTGGAGTCAAAATTTCTCACAAGAGCGTGGATAAGGGTTTTTAATCTAGTCTTGTAATATACCAAGATTCATCTTGTTAAATTGCAGCTATATTGAAATTCTCAAAAAATTTAAATTTGTCCAATTCTACATTACCACATTTGGGATTTTCTTGGCAAAAATACTGAGGTGGTTTGTCATTTCCTTCTCCAGCACATTTTACAGATGAGGAAACTGAGGCAAGCAGGTTTAATGACTTGCCCAGGTTCACACAGCTAGTAAATGTCAGAGGCTGCTTTTGAATTCAGGCCCTCTTCACTTAAGGGCCAGCACTCTATCCATTGTGCCACCTTACTGCCATAATTAAAATTTGCTCTTAAAAAATAAACACATTCAGGCATGATTTAAAAGGTGATGATAAGGTGTTAGGAAATAAATGGATGAAAACTGGGATGTGGCTGCATGGCTAAATTTTATAGTTATATTAAAACTAATTTTAAAAATAATCCAAATTGGGAGGGGGAGATTCAAGCAAAGTCTGAATAATCATCTGTCATGGATATTGTAGAAGGAATTTGGGGACACAGTCAAATATTAGTCTAGAAGCTCTTGGAAGGATGTCTGTAATAGGGCATGCCAGGTATCTGTCATTAACCCTCTATAACTTAAGATTTTTATTAAAGTCCTGTAAAAAGGAGAGCTGGTGTGCTTATCAGATTTCAATATAACAAAAAGCTAAGATGAGTTTCCACACTGGGAATGAGGGTAAGGAATTTAAAAGCTCTTAATAGGCTATACTCTTGGGTCAAATCTAATCAGATGAATTTAATATGGAAAAATATAAAGTTTTATACTTGGGTTCAGAAAAATCAACCTTAGCATAATATGGGTAATCTGAAGGCTGATAGTTATCTATCTTGTATTATATAAATACCACAAATATTTGTGGTACTTTCAGGCCTCTAACATCAGTATGGGTCAGCAGTGTAACATGTAGCCAAGGGAATGATTTTTGTCTTGATCTGTTTTATGAGAAATATTACTTCCAAGGCTTGGAGATGATGGTCATTGTACTTTGCTGTCATAAGATCATATTCAAAATACTGTTCTCTGTTCTGGCTGTTGCCAGTATTCCCGCAGTATTACCTTTGTACCCCTGTTTTCTTGAAAGTTCTGGGACAAAGAACTAGATGAGATGGCATGTAAAGCCTTGTATCCAAAGTCAAGAAGACCTGAGTTTAAATCTGGACCTTATTTACTTAATACCTACATGACTCTGTACAAGACATCAAAACTCTGTGCTTTAGTTTCTTCGAGAGCAAAATGACAATGATAATTCTACTTCCCTCCTTTGGGTCTTGGGAGGATAAAATGAGACAATATTTGCAAAATGTATTGTAAACTTTAAAATGCTACATAAATTATAGGTATTATTCAGTGCAGCTAGATAAAGTTCTTGGCCTGAAGTCTGGAAGCCTCATCATCCTGACTTCAAATCTGGCTTCAGACACCTCCTAGCTGTGGGACCCTGTCAAGTCACTTTACCTTGTTTGCATCGTTTTCCTCATCTGTAAAATGAGCTGGAGAAGGAAATGACAATCCACCATAACATCTTTGGCAAGAGAATCCTAAATGGGGTCACAAAGCATCAGATATGACTGAAAAACAACTGAACAACAACAACAATAAAAATCACTATTATTAACAAAATCAGTTATCTATTGTTTCCTTGAGATTAAATCAAAGTTAGAGAAAATTAATGAAAAATAGAGTAAGAAATAGATTTAGCTGTCAGGTTTATCTGAGTTTGGCTTGGGGACAATTACTTGGCAAGAGTATACTTTATATCTTATGATAGCCTATAAAAGAAAAAAAAAAGGATACTGAATTTATATATATATATAATTAGTGGATGCCAGTTAATATGGTAGAAGACAAAGCCTATGCTGATATAAGCACTAGAGGCTATTGGAAACCTGTCAAGATATCCCCAAGTGACTAGTTAATACCTATTCAGTGGACTTATTTTATTAAGGAACAGTAAAGAAATCTCATGGGAAGAGAGAATGCTTTGTGAACTCTCAAATGTTTTTATCTGTGTTTTAATAATTTCTTGTATTAAATAATTTATTTTTATTTGACTTAAACTTTCTAAGAAATAATTCCCAGAGACATTGGGTCAACTTATTTTATACCTTTGGTGCTCTGAACTCTTAAGATAGATAATTTCAAGATTAGTGAAGTGACTTCTAAGTTCATATTTGCTTATTTTATGGAAGCTTTACTTACTGTACATCAAGGATTTTAAACTGAGTTCTAGTTCCCAAATGGCTAGACTTAATTTTTCCTGGGTGTAAATGTATGTGTTTATATGTGTTGTCAAGGGTAATAAGTAAGGAGAGTGGAGGTCAGTTTGAGTGAAATTTGAAAGTTACAAGTTATTCCTATATTTATGCTAAATAAAAGAAAAAAATACCTTGTAGAGAAAATAGTCTGACTACGGATTGTTTCAATGAATAGAATTATTCATTGCAGACCACAACGTTTTAAAATTTTTCTTTATTGCTTAGAATATAGGAAAGTTCAGGAAATATTAGCTTCCAGGAAATGTGAATTTTATAGGTTGCAAATATCAATCAGTTTGTGGGATAATTGGATGTGTTATATTTACAAATGGTCATATAAAAGCATTAAAGACCATACAAAAATGCTGAGAGCAATAGAAACAAATCTTAATAAAAAATAAAAATGGCATGAATTAAAGATTAAAGAATGGCTCCATGGTGGTTTGGAGGAATAAATTAATGAATGAATTAATGTTTATATATGCATATATGTATATATATATATATACACATACACATACACACAGTGTTAGTACAGTAGCAGTGTATGTGTGTGTGTTTAAGGGGAAAGAGATTGCTATCAAAAGAAGAGTCCATAAAAAGTCTTAGAAAGTGATTTCAAAATTTGAAATTTGTGCTAAACAAATTAAAGTTACGCTATTTTTTCTATTAAATTAAAAAAAATAAATTATCAAGTAATTATTTTTTTCTCTTTTCTATATTCTGCCACCCACTGAAAAGAACAGAAGGAAGAAAGGGAGGAAGGAAGGAAAGAAGGAAGAATGGAAGAAAGGAAGGAAAGAAGGAAGGGAGGAAAGAAGGAAAGAAAAGGAAAATGAGGGAGGGGAGGAAAGTCCTTTTATTACATAATGAAGTATTATAACTAAACTTAGATTCCCAAAAAGAATTTCAAAAATTGTTTTAGGAACTGGGTGTGCTTAAGTGTCCTCATTGATCTGTATATCTCGTGTTCACACTGAGAGTAAATAGTGGTATCTGTGTAATGAGGATTTGACCACCATTCCTTACATAATCACAGTAATTATTGTTCTCTCCTTCAAATAAAAAGTCTCTTGCTTGCTTGACCAATGTTGAGAGAGAACCTGATAGATAATCTTTTTAGGAAATATAAGGAAAAACTAAGACACTCTAATCATCAACTATTCTCCAAATTCTCAACATTATTCTAGACACAACGGTGTGAACAACGCACAGCAATAATTTCTACCTTAAAAGTCTGTAGAATCAAGATGGGTTGGCCAGACTGCATATAATGGAATGCAAAAAATATAGCACATATTTTGCTTTTTCAAAAAAGGGGAACATAATGAGGAATAAATTTTTGGAAAAATAAATAAGCAATGCATCAAAGAGTTGCAATTTAACCAGGACTTGAAAAATAGGCATCATTTAGATAGGAAAAAAAACTGTAAAAGAAAAAGACATTTCAGACATTTGCAAAATGAGAAATACAGCAAAATAGAGTAGAGACAGAACAGATGAAGTAGTCTTCCTGAGAGCCAAGGGATGATAATGGGAAAGGTCTGGAAAAGGTGTCTTGAAGATCACTCTGTTGTTTTCCATTTCTTGCTCCAATGCATTTTCTTTCTTTCTTTTTTTTTTTTTTTTAAAGCAATTGGGGTTAAGTAACTAGCTCAAGGTTACACAGCTAGTCGTTATTTATGTGTGGGTGCTCATTTTCTGAGGCTGGATTCTATCTCGGGTCATCCCAACTCCGAGGCCAGTGCTCTTACTCACTGCGCCACCTACCCACTGCCCAATGCATTTTCTGAAACTATCTTTCATGTGTGTAATTCATTTCCTCCTCATACTCACTCAGAATTCTTTGCCATCCTTCAGGGCTCAAGTTAGGTGCTTCTACCTTCAGGAAGTCCTCTCCGATATTCAAGTCATTTGTACTCTCTCTTTTCAGTGTACTTTATATTCATTATCCTTATTTGTGTATATGTTGTAGCTTCAAAGAAAATGTAAACCCCTTAGAGACAGAGACTTTTTGCTTGTTTGTTTTTGTTTTAAACTTTGTATCCTGAAAGCCTGGCAGATACTATTCATGCAGCGGGCACTTAACTAATCTTTGTCAACTTAAACTTCGCGTTCATTCCTTTTTTTAATGATCTTCTGATTTCATATATGAAAGAAATTAGTAATTTTTAGGCAGATATTTGTTCAACTCTTGTCCATTACCCAATTTTATTTGATTATGCCTAATTTATATATTTAAGTTTTTATTTAAATAATTATTGCTATTCTTTATTATTGTTATTTTTATAGATGAATTATGTTTTAGGATAAATTTGTTATTAAGGCTATTTGTATTAAGACATTGAATTCACTTTTTGTGAGCATGCCCAGATAGATTAAAAGGTTTCAGTCGTCTATTTTTATATGACAGATTTGGTCTCACATCCAGTCAATTGAATGCACTGGGACTAATTTGTGAATGTGTAGGTGAAACACAGCAAAATGTATGGCTGGTTACAAGACCATGAAGGAAGCCTAGTCTGATATATCTATAATTTTCAAAACCATAAGATAATTTATTTGGCTAATTAGCAGTATGTCATTAGCAATAACTTTGTGCAGTTAATTACCTCAAATACGAATATTAAAAAAGTAAAATCAAATTTATTTTTGGATCCAGTGCACTGAAAGAAAATTACTTCGAGTGAAATAGATTGTCCTATAAGAGGGTAAAATAAGCATTATGGTTAATTACATAATTGTCGTACTGGAGCATGAACATTTCCATCAGAGAATGCCAATGGAACCATATAATTCAACATGTGACCTTTATTTTAAATTTTATGAACTATACCATTTTACATCATTGCAGGAATATAAATTCCACTTTATTGTGCTGTTATTCCTTGGCATCAGTTTGTAGATGGCATTCATCTACCAGGTGCCACTTTAAGTGCTCTTCTTTTTGACTGGTAGTCTGACTTGAAGCTGCCCTTGTATAAATCTTGGTTCATAGCAAATTCAAGAAACGTGAATTAAGGCATGGTGTTTAATTTTGTTTTTCAGGGAAATCTTGAGGAGTTTGATACTTCTAATCCTCCAGTCATTGATTTCCTTGTGAGTTTAGAGTCGTAAAGTGGTAAGTCCTGGTTTGTTCTGTGTTCTTGTTTGACTTTGATTTAATACCCTTTTGTGATCTCTTAGTAAGTACATACAGGCATAGTAGCAAGGAGCATCAACATGACTCTATAAAGTCTTTTAGTTAATTAAAGGCTGTGTTGAATAGTTAAAAGCCAAAAATAGTACCTTCGGTATTCATTTTTCTCTGGCACCGTAATGCTATTGAAATCCATTTGTTGATTGAAAATTCTGTCTGGTGTTAGAAGTAATCAGATCAAAATGTTGTATCAAGTTTTCCTCCCATACTCATATTTTAAAATTATGTTTTCCATGACTATGTAATATATACGTATATGGGATTTCCACTGAAAATGATTAAGCATTTTGATTGTAAAGGGAACCACAAGCAAGAATATTTTAATGCAAATCATTAGTTGATGCTTCCATCCTAACTAATATCAGTCTCATGTCCTAATAAATTCTGATTTTTTTAAGGTTCAAGTAAGTAGCCGTGTTACATGAGTAACTGAGCTATTTTAGTGCAAACATAAAGTAATCATCTGACATAAAAATGAGAATATTTTTGTATTTTGCTTTGATTTGTTTGCTTGACTGTATTCATTTGCAATAAAGAAGGGTTCTATGTGGGTATGAAAACATTGATAAATAAGGTAAATGAAAATATTAATAAAATTTTTAAGAGGAAAATAAAAGATGTAAGCATGACCTCCAAGGTTTGCAACTTGTAGGTGATAACTTCAACAGAAATAGAAAAAGAATGTTTGTTGGAGGGTTTCATGTTTGTATGGAGGAAAATTCGTTGCATTTTGCGTATGTGGAGTTCAAAATACTTATGGAACATCCAATTAATGATGTTTAATAGGCATCTGATAATATGATCCTGGACGTCAGGAAAGTTGACTACAACAGGATGTATACATCACAAAAATCATGTTCACAGAGATGATAATTGAAATCCAAAAGACCAATGAAGCCAGAGAGAGGAGAGGAGAGGAGTGGAAGGGAGGGGAGTGTGTGTGTGTGTGTGTGTGTGTGTGTGTGTGTGTGTATTGGGATGGCTTATCAAATCTGTTAAATACAGCATAGAACAAAAGAAAGATGACTGGGATAAGAGCACTGGATATGGAAATAAGACATCACTGGTGACTTGGAGAGAGATATTTCAGTCTACTGTTGGGATAGGAAGCCAAATTCAAATTGTAAAACATTGCAATCATAAAGGGAAATAATGAGTGGTAGATAATGAAAGTAGTTGGGTTTCCTAAGAGTTTTCCAAAGAGTTCATTGTGAAATAGAGGAATGTTCTATGATGGTAGAAAGAGTGACATGTAAGGTTTTATTTTATTTTATTTTATTTTATTTTATTTTATTTTTTAAAGCAATTGGGGTTAAGTAACTTGTTCAAGGTTACATGGCTAATCATTGTTTATGCGTGGGTGCTCATTTTCTGAGGCCGGATCTGATCTTGGGTCATCCCAACTCCGAGGCCGGCACTCTTACTCACTGCGCCACCTAGCCACCCCTTTAGGACAATTGGGGTTAAGTAACTAGCCCAAGGTTACACGGCTAGGTTTTTGTTTGTGTGGATTAAGTGTTGGAGGCCGGCTCCGAACTCAGGTCCTTCTGACTCCAGGGCCGGCACTCTATTCACTGAGCCACCTAGCCGCCCCTTTATTTTATTTTTTAAGGAAAAGGTGATCTCGGTGTATCTGTAGACAGCAGGGTATGAATATATAGGTTTGAAGAGACTGGCATTTGTCAAATAAATGTTTTGGGGGCAAGGTACTTTGTGGAAACGTATTAAGAAAACTGGCAGGAGATGTCATTAATATTTATATTTAGCAAAAATAAGTGTGCATCCCTAGAAAGAGAATAGCTATAGCTTCTTTACAGAGGCAGCTGGTAATAGAATGGATAGAGTACTGGGCCCAGAATTGGTAAATCCTGAGCCCAAATCTAGCTTCAGAAACTTATTAGCTGTGTGATACTAGGAAAGTCGCTTAACCATTATCTGCCTCAGTTTCCTCAACCTCCCAGGCTTGTTGTGAGAATCAAATGACATAATAATTGTAAAACAGTACTGTGCACAACATATAGTAAGCACTATAAGTTAGGTAGTAGTAACTTGTAGTAGTAGTAGTAGTCATAGTAGTAGTAGTAGTAGTCATAGTAGTAGTAGTAGTAGTAGCAGCAGCAGCAGTGAAAACTGCCTAGTAAAATTCCTGGCACAGGGTCGTCTAGGTGGTACACTGAATAGCGCACTGGCCCTGGAGACAGGAGGATCTGAGTTCAAATCCAGCCTTAGATGCTTAACATTTTTGACCTTGAGCAAGTCACTTAACCCCAATTGCCCTGCCCTCCCCCCTCCAAAAAAAAAAAAAGCCTGTCACTTAATAGGCATTACTTAAATGTTTATTCACTTTTCTTCTCTTTATTAAATTTTAATGTCTTTATAATTAATGTCCAGGAAAATGTGACAGAAAACATAGTTCTTATCAACTGGAAAAGGAGATTGAAAAATAGATGGGATCTTTCAGTTATGCTTTTAAAACAGGCAAAAAAAAAATACATAGATATACTTCCCATCAACCTCCAATCCCTCTATGTCTTACACACATATGTTTTATATCTTTCTAAATAATATAGATGGAAAAGGACATGAAGGCCTTTGAGGGACTAGCCTTTGAATTATAAGATAATTAATTATTTGTCTTATTAACAAAAATACTTTTTCACATATATGAATGGATAGGGAAGTCATAAAGGGAAATAATTTCTACTAAAATGAAAATCTGTTCTTTGTTTATAAATTAAATACAATTCTGTAACTTAAAAAAACCAAACAAAACTGCGTTTCTATTATGGCTTTTGCCTGAACATTTTTCAGCTAAGTATTTGAGGTCTATGACTAAGTAACTTATTTAAGTTGCTAAGGAATTAAAGATGACCACCTTTAACTACACTTAATAAATGGGGATAATGCATGATCACTTATGCTTACATTTTCTCTCTCTTGGTTCCAAAAAAGAATAAGAAGGGAGGTCGTTCTGATATCGAATGAAATTTATTGAAAGAGGAAAAAAATATATATATAGTATTAGCTCAAGGCCATGACTTAGAGATCTGTATTGCACTAAAGGGGGAAAATCATACATAAAAGGTAGAAATTTTTAAATTCAAATGTAAGTTTTATTTTTAATTGTTTTAAAAGATTTCATTGTCAATTTTTCTTTTTAAAGACTGACATGTTTATAAAGAAAAATCAAAGGCATTTTTGGTTATAAATCTGAAGGTTTGAAGAGGATCTAGTTGTCATCATATTATTTAAAGGCAGCATACCTCTTCTTGGTAACATCTTGTTGCTCCCTACTTGCTCTTAAGTTGTCATAAAGTATTCCCATTTAATGGTTCATGAACCTTCTCAATGACAACTCAATTAGTTTGTGCTAAAAATTCTTTAATGGAGCAGTAAGCAGTAAATAATTGTAGAATAGTATGTGTTTCATAGATTACATATGGGAGGCACTGGAGTTCTCCATTTCCAGCCTCTAACAGGTTCACTCTTTATCTGGTCAGAAAGGCACACAGCTTCGGAGGGATTAGTAATCAGCTCTATTCTTGTCTAGTCTTCTCAGAGAATTGTGGGAGAACCAGCTCCTACAGCATTCCCTAATCACCCTTCTCCCAGAGGCCTGTGAGAGGCAGGGCAACTACTCCTACATCTCTATGGGGTTAATCAAGACAGGCATACTTGTGCACTTCCCTAAATCCCCTCAAGTCTCAATGGGGGCTGGTTGAGACACATGCAGACTTCCTTATGGGTTCCCTGTGATTTTTCCCCTAAGGGCTCACTGTGATTTCTACCCCCTCACTGACCAGAACCCACCTGCTTTTTAGGGCAACAGTCAAAGAAGGCATCTTGCCAACATTAAGCTTATAGGTTAATTTTAGCAATATTGTCATTATGCACAAGTGTAGTGAATATTACATTATGTGATGTTTTTATAAAAAAAATATACCTCTTTTCATGGCACAGCCTCAGTAGGACTGTCTGTCGCTATGATTCTGGGAACTACTATCCAGAATCCTTGGGGCTATTCTAGGAGTTACTATCTAACACCTGGAAACTAGACATTCCCACGGCCATAGATCCTGAGAAACTGAACTCTAAAAAGGATGACAAAATCCTCCTTACATACATATGAATAGTATACTAAATTACCCTTATGGTTTGCAGCATTTTGTTGTTGTTGTTGTTGCTGCTGCTACTATTATTGTTGTTGTTTTGGAAAGAGGTTTGCAGGGGAAAAAATATTGGGAACCACTGAAAAGGAAATAACATTGAATGGGAAGTAAAGATTGCCAGGTTGAAATTCTGATAGAAACTAGTTAATTTACCTTAAACAATTTCTTTTTTTTTTTAATTAAATTTTAGGTTTATTTTTAGTTTATATCATTTCCACAAGATTTTGAGTTACAAATTTTCTCTCCATCTTTCCCCTACCCACCACCCCAAAACAGTGATCCCACTATATACCCCATCCCCAATCTGCTCTCTCCTATAGACAACCCCAGACCCCCTCTGACTTTCCAGTAGGGCAACATGGATCTCTATACCCCAGTGCCTGTATATCTTATTTTCCAGTTGCATGTAATACATATATATATATATATATATATAGATAGATAGATAGATAGATAGATAGATAGATATAGATATAGATATGGATACACACATATGTATATGATTTTAAACATTTGATTTTAAAACTTTGAATTCCAGATTCTTTCCCTTCCTCCCTCATCATGCACCCTTACTGGCAAAATAGGCAATTCAATATAACTTGTATACTTGTAGCTACACAAAACATTCCCATAGTGGATATATTGTGAAAAACTGACTATATTTCCCTCCATCCTATCCTGTCCCCAACTTGTTCTATTCTTTACTTTTACCATGTGCCTTTTCAAAAGTGTGTGCTTCTAACTTCCCTCCTGCCCAACCTGCCCTCCCCTTTATCACACCCCCCTCTCATCCCCTTCCCCCTACTCTCCTGTAGGGTGAGATACCCTATTTAGTGTTTATGTCATTACCTCCCTAAGCCAAATTCAATCAGAGTAAGGTTGTCTCATTCCCTTTTGCTTTCCTGTTCTTCCCCTGAATTATAACAGTTTTCCCTTACTTCTTTTATATGAGATATTTTACCCCATTCAGTCTCTCCCCATCTTGTCACATTATATTCCTCTCTTACCTCTCAATATCACCTTTTAAGTATCATCCCTTCCTATTCAATTGGTCCTGTGCCCTCTGTCTATGTATACCTGTACACATATATACACACCCTCACATATGTATTCATATGCCCATATGCCCTCCTCTATAGACATAGATATGAATGTATATATATATGTATATATATATATACTTTTATATTCCCTTCAATTATTCTTATACTGAGTAAAGTTTCATAAATTATAATTATCATTTTTCCATGTAGGAATGTAAATAATTCAACTTTGATAAGTTCCTTATGATTTCTTTTCCCTGTTTACCTTCTCATGCTTCTCTTCCTTCTTGTATCTGAATGTCAAATTTTCTATTCAACTCTGGGTTTTTCATCAAGAATGCTTGAAACTGCTCTATTTAATTGAATAACCATATTTTCCCCTGAAGCATGATACTCAGTTTCGCTGGGTTGGTGATTCTTGGTTTTAATCCCAGCTCCTTTGAACTCTGGAATGTCATATTCCAAGCCCTTCAGTCCCTCAATGTAGAAGCTTCTAAGTCCTTTGTTATCCTGATTGTGTTTCCACAATATTCATATTGTTTATTCTTGGCTGCTTGTAATGTTTTCCCCTTGATCTGGGAACTCCAGAACCTGTCTATAATATTCATATGGCTTTCCTTTTTGGGATCTTTTTAAAGAAATGATTGATGGGGGGCAGCTAGGTGGCACAGGGAGTAGAGCGCCGGCCCTGGAGTCAGAAGGACCTGAGTTCGGATCCGGCCTCAGACACTTAATGCACACACAAATAAAAACCTAGCTGTGTGACCTTGGGCAAGTTACTTAACCCCAAATGCCCTCCAAAAAGCAAAAAAAAAAAAATAGAAGTGATTGATGGATTCTTTCAACCTCTATTTTGTCCTCTGATTCTAAAACATTGGTGCAATTTTCCTTGAGAATTTCTTGAAGGATGATTTCTAGGTTCTTTTTTTTTTTATCATGGCTTTCAGGTAGTCCTAGAATTTTAAAATTATCTCTCCTGCATCTATTTTCCAGGTCAGTGGTTTTCCAATGATATATTTCACATTGTCTTCTATTTTTTCATTTATTTGAATCTGTTTAATAGTATCTTGATTTCTCATAAAGTCACTAGCTTCCATTTGCTCCAATCTTAATTCTGAAGGAATTATTCTTCTCAGTGAGCTTTTGAGATTCATTTTCCAACAGGCAAATTCAGCTTTTTAAGGCATTCTTCTCCTCTTTGCCTTTTTTGTGCTTCTTTTGCCATTTGAGTTTGTCTATTTTTTAAGGTGTTATTTTCTTCAGTCAGGGTGTTGAATCTCTTTTCATGATTTTCTTTACTCATTCTCATTTCTCTTCTCAATTTTTCCTCCACTTCTCTTATTTGGTTTTCAAAATCCTTCTTAAGCTCCTCTATGGCTTGTAACCAGATCATATTTTTCTTGGAAGCTTTTGATGCAGGAGTTCTGACTTGGTTGTCTTCCTTCCATGCTTTGATCCTTTATGTCCCCCAAAAAAGGAATCCAAATTCAGATTGCTGTGCTTGCTTTGCTTCATTTGGTTGCTCATGTTGCCACTCAATTATTTGATTTTTGAGCTTTTGGCCACAGTAGAACTCTGCTTCCAGAGAGGAGAGCTTTGTAGAAAATCGCTGGGGTTTTCACAGCTGCCAGAGCTGTTAGTTGGCTGCCATATCTGAAGCTTCCACATGTTCTGCCTCACTGGTCACTCACCCCAGGACCTCCACCCTAGATAGCAATCCAGATCCAGGCAGGTTAAAGCAATAGCAGCTACCTCTCAGAATGGTTGCTTGGTCCCCCTACAATCTGCAGGCCAGGAGCTCTGAAGCAGCTATAGAATCCCAGCTACAGAATGTGGCTGCATCCTCCATGCCTCAGCAGCTTCTCCCTCTGGGGGCAGAGGCCAGACCCCACTCCTGGACTCTGTTTTCTGAAATCTATACTGACCTCTCACTTTGTCTTTGGTATCTATGGATTGATAATTCTAGAAACTGCTAGAGCTGCTGGTGGTTCACTCTCCCAAAGAATCTCTAGCGGTGGCTGGTTGGGCCACCCTGAAGCTAAAAGCTCAGGCTCACATGGGGTTAGGCACTGCTCCCAGTGGGCTGCAATGAACCCTTCTCTCTATTACTTTGTGGATTCTGTAGCCCTAAAGTTTGTTTAGAGTCATTTTATAGGTATCTGAGGTGGTTATGGGGGGTGAACAGGGAGTTTTCTTACTTCTATTGCCACCATCTTGGATCCACCATGACCTTAGACAGTTTCAGTTCTGTACTCACCGATTTGTTCACCTTTAAAATGAAGAAGTTAGACTAAGAACTTGCCAGCTCGAACATGCTGTGATTCTCAATATACAGATGAGGGATCAGAAGAGGAAATTCAATAGGCAGGATCATGAAAGTGCTTGGCACTTTAGAGTTAACTATCAGCTGATAGCAGCACCATACACTGAACCCGAGCATCTCACCACCGGGAAACTCTAAGTCACCACTGATATTCCTCAAGTTTTCTACTAGAGACTAACTTGAGGAAAACAGAACTTAGTATTTTCATGGTATATTAATTACCTGCCTAGGAAAGCACAAATTTAAGTATCCATAAAGGATCTGGGTTCTTGAAGCTCTGCTTTTCCACTTAGTGTGATTTCAGACAAGTCATAAGCCCTCAGTTTTACTAGGAACTAAATGACTTCCCACATCCCTTTTCACTCAAGATCTATGATTCTGTGATGCTACATGATCATATACATTCATTGAGACTATGTGAAAAACAAAATGTCAAGGGACTCTGTTATATGCTTCTCTTGTGATAGAAATAGAAATGTATATAGATATAGATACAGATGGTATAAATATAGAAGTAGATATGTGTGCATATGCAGGGTTTACCAAAAGTCTTACTGTAATTTTAAGTAATTAACTATTTCTTTAACTTTATACTAGAATTTGTAACTTTACAACTATATATAGACTTTAACCTAAACTAAGATTTTGGGAAACTCTTTTCCAAGTTGAACTTTCTTTTTTTTTTTTTGCATTAGCCTACAAACACAAGGTAGATGAAAGCAAAAATAAATTACTTTAGCAGTCATTTACACTTAATTTGGATTTGTCATTTTTTATTGCACTTTATTTTGAAGGGGATACTTCCCTGAGTCAGAAAATACCAGTTTAGACCTTACTCTGCCACATGGCTAATGTGACTGACCTTGAACCACATTTAACCTCTCTAGCCTTTCATGATCTGTAAAATAATGATTTGCCTCCAAAATCTTATCACTCTATAATTCATTCATGCTTTCTGTATTTCTACTTGAAGTCAGTATGTATGAGTTCTTCATCTAAGTATCCTTTAAGGCATTAAGCTTGATTTTGCATAGAAATCATGTTATTTCCAAGTCTTCATTTCTGTTCCTATGTTCCTCTCCCAAAAGGTTCCAGCATGAGAAATTCTTTTTCTCATTTGATAAAAGTATCAAGAGAGGGAGTGTGGCCAAAACAAGAAGTTGCCTGAATCTGTTATCACCCCAGATATCATAGTATCTCCAAGAATATTTATCAATAGATCTTATTTCCATATTTATTCCAAATTAGATATCTGCCTTTTATTTGTACTTTAGGGCTATGGTTCTTATGAATTTTGAAACTTTCAGAGAGAAAACACTAATTATTTGCCTTAGAACATGTACAACTCTATGAAAGAGTGTATTAAAAGCCTTTTAATGTTGCAGTAACTTTAGAGATCCATAGAATCAAGAGATACAAGGAATTTTAGACACATATAGTTCAATCTTCATTTTATAGATGATGAAATCCAGGCACAGAAAAAATGACTTCTAAGTCACCCAGGTAGAAAGTAGCAAAACCAAAAGTTGAAGACAAGTCATTGCCCTCCAAACTTAAAGCTCTTTCCATGACACTATAACTGTTTTTGTCTTTTGCTTTTTGGGAGGGTGAGGGCAGGACAACTGGAATTGTGACTTGCCCAAGGTCACACAGCTATTAAGTGTCTGAGGCTGTATTTGAATTCAGATCTTCCTGACTTCAAGGCTGGTGCTCTATTCACTGCACCACCTAGCCTTCCCCACACTATAATTCTTTAAAACCACTAGATTGATTCAGTAAATTTTTACTCTAATATATCTCCTATTACATTAAAAGTGTGAAAGGGTCAAAACAACTTCTGAAACATCATCTTTCTGATGAAAAAGAAAATATAATGTATTATGAGAATGTGATGCATTGACTTTAAAGAAAGGTTACTAATTCATATTTCTTTAGAAAAAGGTATCAGTGATTCATTCATTCAACATGCATTTGTTTATTTTTCATGATTTGTAACACAAGGTATTTGTTATCTATACATAACAAATGAATAACACTAGTGGTAAAATACATAATGATGATAGGTGAAGAGGGGATTCTTGCATAGTAGATAATGGAGTACAGAGAGAGTAGAGACAAGAGTATTATAGTAATGGGGTGGCTAGGTGGTGCAGTGAATAGAGCACCAACCTTGGAGTCAGGAGAACCTGAGTTCTAATCCAGTTTCAGACACTTAACACAAACACAGAACTAGCCCTCTGACTTTGGGCAAGTCACTTAACCCCAATTACCCTACCTCCCCCCTCCAAAAGAGAAAAAAAAAAGACTATTATAATAATTTCTTTACTTGCCTTATTTTTTCCCCATAAATGATGATTCCATTGGGCTTTACAGATAAGTAATGTTTTTCAGAGTTGGTTCATTTTACAGCCTCAACAATGGAAACGATAGATAACTATGGAGGGATGGACAAAGGAGAGACATCAGAGAAATAGATAAGAAAATGTCCATGAGATCACTACCTTAGTGTTAAACATAACATGATTGGCCATTGAATCTAACATCATTGTTTTACAGAAGAGGAAAATAAAAATAAGAATTGTTAATTGTGGGGTGGCTAGGTGGCGCAGTGAGTAGAGTGTTGGCCCTGGAGTCAGAAGGACCTGAGTTCGGATCCGACTTCAGACAACGCACACACAAACAAAAACCTAGCTTGTGACCTTGGGCAAGTTGCTTCAAGTTACCCCAGTTGCCCTCCAAAAAAAAAAAAAAAGCAAAAAACAAAAAGAACTGTTAAATGTCTAATTCAAGATTATCCAGGGCATAAGTGATATAACTTGAATTCGGACCTGTTTCAGTTTATTTTGTTACCATTCTAAAATTGAAAACACCAAGAGAACCCAGTATTATTCCTCGTTCATTTCTTCACTGCAGCTCTGCTCCAAGGCCTACTCTCTTTCCCCCTTCAAAAAAGATGTAATTTAATCTTTTCCCCAGAATATGAGTTAATGCAACAAGTTTTATATCTATTTGAAATATTCAATCTAATTCCATGGATTGTAGTTCATTTGGTATTTTACCATTAAGTTGCATATGCATTTCTTGCCTTCAGTGATTTCATTAGCCCTGTCTTAGAAATTAGAATTAGGTCCCCATATTTATACTTGCTCTTTGCCTATACGACAATGGGCTCTCTCAGTGTCAGTGTCCAAGAAAGAGCTAATATCCTGTCCCAAAGGCACATTCTGGGCAGAAACAAACACATGAGCATTTTGCTTAATGCCATATTCCTATGTTCATATTATATGTACTATATTTATCAAGAATTCCCATGTTTGTAACCTTCCAACTACTAAGATAATTCTTCTATTTGAGATTACTCTGATGGTTTCCACATTTTGCTCTCAAAGAAAAAAATAAAAAATCAATTTTAGGGACACAATCTATTCACTTCATTCTCATTCTTGTTATAACAGAAAGAAGTTCTCTTTGGCCTTAGGAAGTGTGTAAAATTACAAAGAATGATTCACATTTAATTTGAATCTGAAAAGTGTTATGGAAATGATCATTTCCAAGCTGGAGATTTTCAGGAACCAAAAACTATGTTCCTGTCAATGATAAAAGTGAATCGACTGGAGAGGGGGGAACTCCTCCCTCCCCTCTCCCAGACTTGTATTTATTCTACCAGGTCCAAACCTCCAGAGGAATGTTTCATTTATTGCAGACAACACATTTCTTGGTCTGCTTGCTAGACTAATGGGATGCTGAAATCGATTGTATCTATTTCTCTGTCACAGAAGTGGTGAAGGTTTTGTGGGCTTGTTTCACTTTCATAGCTCTCTTGTCATTTTTTTTTAATTCAGCATCCCTGATTCTGATGTCTTCCTTTATGAGAGAATCACAACTTCTTTGTTTTGAGGAAATATTACATTTAACTTGGTAACCTCTCTGGATCTGAGGCAGAATCACTACAGTTAATGTTCTAGGAAATTATCAATCATATCTCTGAAAAGTCTTAGGAAGTACATTGTAAGCATATTCAACCAAGGGGCTAGGAGCTTTATGGATGCTAACTGCTATTAGTGTACTAGAAAAGTCAAGTACTGTTTTGATGGCAGCTTCATTCACAGAAAGATATAAAAAGGAGAAGTGGATTCTGCGCCTCACTGGAGAGAATATTGATAAATTTCAAGAAAATCTATTTAACTAGTTAAAAGCTGGATATTGACTGTTTTTTATTCCTTTTTCTTTGGTGAGAATTAACCGTTGACCATAACAATAATTTTCAGAGAGCATTTATCCTCAGACACCATATTGCCCAGGGACATATATAAGCACATATATAAATAATCATTTAAGAAACCTGAGTGGAACATTAGATACAGAACTAGGGAATTATTCATATAGAAGGTAAGTAAGCTATACTGATCTACTTGCTATGGCACATGATAGACATTTATCCCCCTTATTTTGAAGCCTTTGCTTAGGTTCATTCCCCTTTCCCCTCCTAAAAGAACTCCATGCTTACTTCTAAATCTTAGAATGCCTGGCTGCCTTCAACACTGCTCAAATGCCAACCCTCATATATACAATTTTCTTGGTATCTCGAGTCATTAATTCTCCTCACAAATTATTTTGTATTTAACTTGTATGGATTTTGTATTTTTCTTTGTGTACACATTATTACCCTGTAGTAAAATTTTAGTTCCTTGAGGGTAGTTACTTTCATTTCACTTTTTTTTTGCCATAACAATATCTGCAAATTTGGCATATAGTAGGAGTTTAATAAGTATTTGAGACAATTAAATAGTACTATGCATATTTCAGTGCTAAGTGATTTGATTAGTGTCCCATCATGACAAATACTCTTTGACTTGGAAGATAAAGTTTGAATATTGTTATTGCAAAAAAAAAACAAACAATTTTCCTGCAGCCAAATTAATAATGATCTAGTATCTCTAGAAGCTTACCTAGGATGGTCTTAAATTAGCAGACTGGAAAACTTCCAATTTGTTAGGAAAGTCAGAGATTGCCCCCTGCTGGCATAACATACAGGCATGCTGACCTTGGGCCTTGTGTGTATGTATGCTTTTGTTTTTCATTCATATGGGAGGAAATAACTGTTGTTTTCAAGGAATTGAAAGACTGTCCTATGGACGAAATTAGACTCATTCTGCTTGGTACTCAAAGGCAGAACTTATAGTAGTGGGTAGAAATTGCAAATGG
Source organism: Gymnobelideus leadbeateri (assembly GCA_011680675.1). NCBI lineage: Eukaryota > Metazoa > Chordata > Mammalia > Diprotodontia > Petauridae > Gymnobelideus > Gymnobelideus leadbeateri. Next base: position 82,710 of record WOXC01012413.1, on the reverse strand, counting down.
ATAAATTAAGACTTGATGTAAGTAAAACTTTCCTACAATTAGAATTGTACAGCATGAAATGGGCTGCCTTGGGATATAATGTGCTCTTGCTCAGAGGAGGTCATTAAGCAAAGGCTAGATGTCCACTTTTTAGTAGAGATTATAGAAGAAATTTTTGTCTGGATTAGCTGAACTCTAAAATCCTATCCAATTCTGAACTTCCATAGTTATATCAGAGTAATAGAGTTATACAGGTAATAACACATTTATAAAATACTTAGAATTTGCCATCTCCATTTATTTTAATTTAAGAAAGACTCCATTACTGACCGATTATTGCACCATCGTTTCCTATAAAATGGAAGCTGAGCAGATTAATTTTGTAGGAGTCATGAAACTTTGGAACTTTTTGCTTTCTAGGGTCTGATGCTAATGTTAAGGTGATATGAAAATGAATAAAGATAAACGGACTACTCAGGTGTGAATTATAAAATCACTTGCCACTAAATATCTATGTAAAAACAACAGGAAACACACAAAGTAGACAGAGACCTATTTAGTTCACTTGGACAAGCACCTCTCCAAGAAGGGAATGGGCTATAGTTGAAAGACCTCTGCCTGTGGAGTAAGAAGACCTGAGTTAAAATCCTAATCCCTGACACTTGCCACCATTGTTACCTTGGGAAAATCACTTTTCCTTTTTGGATCTCAATTTCCTTTTCTGTAAAGTGAAAAAGTTGTACTAGATAGCTTATAAGCTTCCTGTCAGCACTGATTCTATGATCCTATGACTTGTAGATATACTATGAATTACAAACAATAGCTATTTGGCACAGTGCATAGGATGCTGGGACAGACCTGATTTCTATTCCTCTCTCAGACAGTTACTAACTGTGTAAGCCTGGGAATGTCACTTAACCTAGGTTTGCCTTAGTTTCCTCTTCTGCAAAATGGGGATGATAGCTCCCACCATTCAGGGACATTGTGAAGGTCAAATGAGATGTGTGTAAAGCACTTTGCAAACTGTAAAGTGCTACACAATTTTATTATTATCATTGTTGTGTTTTTTAATATTATGAAGGAAGTAACCAGGATTATATTTGGTGTATTGTGTATTAAGTTCAACAGTCTCAAGTTGCTCCTGACACACATAAGAAGATATTTTTTTGGACACCAATATTCTACTAGTGATACTTTAAGGCTTTGTGTATCCTGAAAGTCCATTGTAATAAGAAAAATGATAATAGCTAACATTTCGATTAGTGCTTTTTAATCTTTTTAAACATTTGTTAAGTATATACTATGTGCCAGGTGTTGTGCTAAGTACTTTATAAATATTATCTGATTCGATCCACCTAATCACTATGGGAGTAAGAGCTATTTTCATCCCCATTTAACAGATGAGGAAACTGAAGCAAGAAGAGTGAATTGACTTGCTGAGCCTCACACAGTTAGTAAATGTCTGAGTTCAGATTTGAACTAAGGTTTCCTTGACTCCAGGCCCACATATGACTTCACTGTCTCATTTCTCTTTGCCTATTTGTTATATTTGATCTTCCCAAACCCTCGTGTTATTATTAGTATTATCCTCATTTTTCATAGGAAGATATTAATGCTCAAAAAGTCAGCATATGTTGCCTTAGGGGATCCAGATAAATGGTTAAAAAAAAAAAAAAGCAGCAATATGGGGTGGCTAGGTGGCGCAGTGAGTAGAGCGCCGGCCCTGGAGTCAGAAGGACCTGAGTTTGGATCTGGCCTTAGACACTTAACCCACACAACAAAAACCTAGCTGTGTGACCTTCGGCAAGTTACTTAACCCCAAATGCCCTCCAAAAAGAAAAAAAAATGAAAAAGCAGCAATAGTAGTCATACTGGTGGTAGTACTAGCAGCTATCAAGTGTCAAGGTAGGATTCAAATCCAGGCGTCTTCTAACTGCAAGTCCAATCCTCTTTCCATTATACTCTGATACCTCACAAAATGCTGAAGACTAGTATTATTGAGCCCCATGAAGAATTTTAAAATAGGAGTGAAAAAAAATCACAATGAATAAAATAACCTAGAGAGATTCTAATCTTTATCTTTCAAAGGAGTCACTATTTGGATAAGGTTATGACTCCAGTGCAGTCTTGATGTAGAGTTTAATGATTTTAAGCACACTAAAATCAATATTTATTTTAATTTAGCTGCAATAGCACCAAAATATTTACATTCTTTCTTTTGTAAGGATTATTAAACAACATTTCATTAAACTCATCTACTGACAGAAAATTATAACTTGCAAGTAGTTGTTTTGGTAAGCTCAGAATATGTATAGATGTTAATAAAATGCCTTACATGTATTTAGTAACTGACTGTGAAAAAATCTTTAAAAAATTATAGTGAGAAAATTTTCACATGGTATATTCTACAGAAATCATTTGCTGATAAGAAAAATGAAAAAAATTAAGCATATTGACAATTAAAGTTTCAGCTCTAGAAAAAATCCATCTAAAATAACTCTTTTATAAGCAATAATGATAGAAATGATTTGAAGTTAATTAAAAGGACATTAGAATACAATATTACACCAGCAAACTATCATTTTCTTCTTTTTTCATTTATTCAAGAACAATTTATTAAAGTTCTACTGTGTATCAACACATTGTATTTAGCACTGAAATTTTTTTAAAAGGAAAAAAAATGATGCAGCCCCTTTCTTCATGGAGCTTATAGTCTGTTAGGGTATAAGAATATGGAAACATGTAAATATAATAATTTCTCTCTCCTCTGAGGCCACTCCCCCAACTTGTATTTGATTGGGTTTCCAGAGAGGATTGATTATTGCTCCTTTATGAATTTCTGGGGTAACCATGAGTGTATTATTGCTTTTAATATTGCTTTTTAGGAGTATTTTGGTTATCAATCAGCAAGTAGAACTTTCCTGGCTTCTAGAGAACTGCATTTTCTTAGAGGGTATAGTAGGAACAATGGCTGTAATACATTCTTCTCAACAAGGAAGTACTGTACACACACACACACACACACACACACACACACACACACACACACAGAGTTCTTGGTGCAAGTGAGTTCACACTTAAATTACAAGTATAGGGATCACATGTGACCAAGGAGCACCTCTCAACCATCATCACAAAAAGTTCTTTTCTTTCTTTGTATGGTCCTTGTAAAGTACCCAACATATGCTTTGCTCTGAGGATCAGTGGTTTTCCAGAATCTGTAGCCAATATTTCTCTCAAGAGGGATCCCAATTCCTCAAGTGATGCTCAAGTAAACCCTCTTTTTTACTTCTTTATCTAATACCTTTACTTCAGCACACTAAACTAGTGACTCTAGTTGCTAATGGGACCTCTTAATGGCTGTCCAAAACTCACTGAATATCTGGCCAGTCCCATCTCAGAATACTCATTTACCCAAAATCAGAGAAGTAAAAACACGAAGTAAATTGAAATCCCGTTGCCCTGGTGGATGTAAATGAACACACACACACACACACACACACACACACACACACACACACACACACCCCAAAGCTGTTAATTCAGAGGGATCCTCTTTACTAAAAAGTGAACAGGGAAGAAAGCAACTGATTTTGCTATATCAAAATGTTTGTAGGCACACTCATTTGCAGATCAGGGTCTTTGAATCATTCATATTTCAGCTCCTGAACTAATGTTAAGTTTTTTTTCAACATCATATAGCATGAACCCTAAGTCCTCATAGTCAAAACTAGGTTTTGAAGTTCCACATGTTGGACTGACAGCTGGCAGAGAGTACAGGCATTAAGTAATGGGATCATTTGTTTAGCTTCCCCACCACCTGAATCATATTAGCATAACACACAGTAAACTGTAAAAGTGGCGAAAAAAAAATATTCAGGCAAAGTTCACTAAGAAAGGTTTGAGAAAAGGTACAACATGAATGCAGAGTGTATCCTATGCTCCTAAAAAAACCTCTGGTCTTCAAATTTCATTTTGTCTTAGATTTTAAACAACTTTTATAATGTTTTTGCTTAGGGGTGCTTCCCATTAATTTTTTAGTCATAAACTACTGGTAGCAGTTTATAAGAAAATAAATTTGATGTGCAAGCACAATGTTAATGGAGTTGTGAATTGGTCTGTTATAGATATTAATTTGAAAATATGGAAGAAATTTTAATAAACTCACGTCCTTTGATTCAGTAATCCCATTGCTGGATATGTACCATAAGGACTTCACTCACAGAATTATATGTCCTATATATAGCAATATGTATATCCTTAGCATGTTGACAGCTAGAACATTGCTTGTGCATGGTGTCTTGTACTGTTTTAGGATGAAATAATAAAGCTTTTACCCACTGATTCATTTCAGAAAGGAGCTTATGTTGTTCCCCCAAAACAACAACAACAATTATTTCTCCTGTTTCCATTGTGTTTCAACCACCCCATTGGAAAGCACCATGTCACCATGAGAACTGTCTGCATAAAGATTCAGTTTTTGTGCATTTTTTACTTAAGACATCTTTTGATTTATATCCCTTGTGCTTTATTTTTCTGTCTCCGTTTTTGCCTTTCTAACTTTAATTGGTGTAGAATCACAGTGCTTTCTCCAGTCTTTCCTTTTTGATGTTTGCTTTGGAATCTTTTGGCATTATTCTTTAAGTCAGAGGGTAAACAGGAGACTGATCTGGCTTGCATTTATGCTTGAAAATTCTCATAGAGAGCACAGATATGGGTGGCCATTTATATAGCCTCAAATATGATTGTTATCTCATAAATGGACAGCTTAAGAATGCTTGTAAGTGAATTTCCTTCAGGAATACAAAGAAGCCAAAGCATCTGTCTGTCTACCTATTTGTATGTGTGTGCTTGGTGCTATTTAATACAAGCATTACCTTTTTTCATGAAATCTCCTATATTAGTGTATGCTTTTACAATAATATTAGACACACATGACCAGAACTACTGAATTAACAGTCACTTACATGGGTTATCATTTTGTAAGACATATGGAGACAGTAGCACAGCTTCATTCTTGATCTGAAAAGACAGGAAGGACAAGAAGGTAGCTTTAAAGGTGTTAATAATCTTACTTTATTCTAGTTTAGTCTTCTCAAAGTGAGTTGATGATAATGGGAGCACCAACTCCTACAGCATTCCCTAATTACCCTTCTTGCAGGGGCCAGCATGAAGCAGAAGCAAATACCCCTATGTTTCAATGGGGTTGAGACAGGCACAGCTTGTACACTCCCCTAAATTGCATCAAGCCTCAGTGGAGGCTGCTTGAGCCAAATACAGTTTCCCCACAAGCCTTGATGGGGGCCAATCAAGGCCCACACAGCATACCAGCTTGTGCATTCAACACTAAGGGGTCCCCACTCACTGACCAGTTCCCACCTACTTTACAAAGAAGGCATATTGCCAAAAATAGCCTCACAATTTTACATTACCTCATCCCTATATCTCACTGTGCAGTTGTAGTGGATAAGCACAAATGTTTATATTACTTGGAGATGTTTTGAACCACAATTAAAAGAATGCATGTCTAACACCAGGGAACAAGAGATTATTATAGCTATGAATCCTGGAAACTAAACTATAAGAAAGAATAACAAAAATCTATTTCACACACACTAAAATCCTCCTTACTTACACATTTCATTGCCTAATATAATGTTTTTCCCAGAGTTTATCATAGTACTCTATATGCAGCATACACTTATAATATTGGCTAAATAGAATGTATGAATTCATGAAGGTTTACATCAAACAATTTATTGTAATTTCCAATGGGAGACTTTTCAAATAATATCTTGTCTGATCAAGAGAGAGTACTATTCATACTATCTGTGTAGACTGTTGTGAATTTATAAAGCTTCATTCTAATTAGTAATCCCCATTAAATATATGAGTGTTAATATTTAATAATTTATGAAAACCTGATTGATTTGTTTTTGGTTGAGTCTTAAATATAATTACAGTATAAAAATACATAAGATTACAACCTAAATTTCAAAGCTGACTTTTAATATTTAAATAATAATAGAGCTAGCATATATAGCTACTTTTATATGCCAGGCACTATGCTGAGGGTTTTGCAAATACTATCTCTTTTCTTCCTCAACATACCCCTGGGCATTAGATGATTATTTACATTTAAGAAAACTGTGTCAAATAGAGTTCTGTATCGACTTCCTCAGGATCACACAGCTATTACGTATCTGAGGCTGAATTTGAATTCAGATCTTCCTGATTCTAGGCCAAGCTCTCTATCCACTGTGAGATCTAGCTGCTTAGTTCCTTTAGCTTTAGATGAAACAGCATGGCAAGGGATAGTAGTTACATAATTAGAACATTTTAAATGGGAGTTTTAAATGGAAGTTATGTTCCTAGGTGTCAAGATTCAGAACTATAAACTTCAAATCTATCTCTAGAAGAAATCTAATTTTTAATAGCCCTGGATATGACTACTTAGATAGACCTGAGGTGTGAAGAACTGGCACATTAATTCATCAAATTATTCCCAGTACGAGCATGTGAAGCAAAGAATTCAGCAAAATCCAAGAAGGGAAATGAACAGAGGGGCTCTTTGACCCTTAAGAGTTCCCAAGCCTCTCATTTAATATCTAGCTAGAGATGACAACTCACAATATGAGTTTGGATGATATTTCTCAAAATAAAACAAAAAAAAGTTTATTGTTCATAGCTATGAACATTATAACCCATTTCCCCAGAGATCCAGAGAAATGGAAAAGTACAAAGTCCTATTTACGTCATGGAAAGGCAAAAATAATTGATTGATCATCGAACCCTCTGAATAAGAAGATAAATCACCCTTTTCAAAAGAAATGAAGGAGTAAGGTAACCAGTGAGGAAATGACAGTTTATAGAGACATTGAGCTTGACATTTTAAAAACAACTTAAATATTTCCAGAATTCTCTTTAACTTGATGCCTCATTTTGTGAATAAAGCTTCTATCAATCTGGGCATCGCCCTTGAGATTGAGCTTTTGGTATAGCAATATCAATGGCCCAACCCTAGTACATGGATGAGGACCAAAAAATTGAAGGCCCAAATACCATGGGAAGTGTCTCAGTCAGAAAATGTGTCAAAAGAAATGGCCAGGAACTGGGGTTATCCTCAAGCACAATCTATAGGACATGATTTTACTTCTTTTGGGGTTATTTAGTTCAAATGAAACAAAGGAATTAGGACTAACCTAAACTTCTGTCCAGCCATTGCCATGAAGGATGTTATAGGAAGAGCTGAATTATAAAGTTTTAAGGACATTATCCCAAGTGATATTGTCAAGACAAAATAGTCTGCCAGTGGAGCTCCTGGGGGGGGGGGTGGTGGAGCCAAGATGGCGGAGTAGAAACAGCTCATCCAAGCCACTCTGCCCCCAGATTCCCCCCAAACTATGTAAAAGGGACTCTGAGCAACTTCTGGAGCCCCAGCACCCACAGAACAACACAGAGAAGCTAACCTACCTCTGAGGACAGCCCAGCAGCCCTGCAGGAAGGACCAGCACAACGCTCTGGGAGCTGGCAGAGCGCAGGGAGCCAAGCCGAGCCAAGCCCAGGTCCACATGAGCCGAGGTTTTAGCCCCAGGATGGCAGGGACAGCGGCCGGCTGGAGAGACCCCAGAACAGCAGCAGCTGTGGCGATTCCAGAATTATCAACATAGACATGCCTAGGACAAAGTAAGAGGTTAGTGCCCTATGGACTTTGGGACCAGTATTTGGGGAATGCGTTGGCTTCCTCCCCTGGGGGCTAGAAGCCTCTGAGGACAAACACCATTTTGTAGTTTTCAGCTCCCGGCCTGTGAACTGTAGGGAGATCCAGCGATCAGTCATGGGGGGTAATCGCTCTTGCTTTAACCTCCCTGGATCTGGATTGTGATCTGGGGTGGAGGTCATGGGTGGGTTTACAGCTTGCCAGAAATGGAAGTTGGCCCCCTCACACGTTTGGGGCGAAAGTTCCTGTCTGGCACCAGGCCATATGGTGGCAACAAGCCCAAAAGTCAAATAATTAAGTGGCACCATGCCAAGGCAAAGGAACCAGAAAAATGCAACCCTAGACTCCTATTTTGGGGGCATAGAGTGGGAAAAGGACTGTGAGGTCAGAAGTCCTGCTCCAAAAGCCCCAGGGGAAAACATGAGCGGGTTGCAGGCCATAGAGGACCTTAAGAAGGACTTTAAAAATCAAATAAGAGAAGTGGAGGAAAAATTGTAAAGAGAAATGAGAAGGATGCAGGAAAAGTATGAAATGAGGGTCAACAGCCTGATTGAGGAAAACAACACCTTAAAAAATAAACTAACTCAAATGGCAAAGGAGACTCAATAGGGCAATGAGGAGAAGAACGCCTTAAAAAGTCGAATTTGCCAGATGGAAAAAGAATCTCAAAAGTTCACTGAGGAGATTCATTCCTGCAGAGTTAGACTGGAGCAAATGGAAGCTAATGACTTTATGAGAAATCAAGATGCTGTTAAGCAGATCCAACTAGACAAAAGATTAGAAGGCAATGTGAAATATCTCATGGGAAAAACCACTGACCTGGAAAATAGATCCAGGAGAGACAATTTAAAAATTATTGGACTACCTGAAAGCCATGATCAAAGAAAGAACCTAGAAATCACCCTTCAAGGAATTCTCAAGGAAAACTGCCCTGATGTTTTAGATCCAGAGGGCAAAACAGAGGTTGAAAGAATCCACCGATCACCTCCTGAAAATGATCCCAAAAAGAAAACTCCCAGGAATATTATAGCCAGGTTCCAGAATCCCCAGATCAAGGAGAAAATACTACAAGCAGCCAGGAAGAAACAATTTCAATATTGTGGAAACACAATCAGAATAGCACAGGACCTGGCATCTTCTACACTGAGGGATCGAAGGGCATGGAATATGATATTCCAGAGGGCAAAAGAACTGGGAATGAACCCAAGGGTCACCTACCCAGCAAAACTGAGTATTTTGTTTCAGGGGAAAACATGGTCATTCAGTGGAATAGAGGACTTTCAAGCATTCTTGAGGAAAAAACCAGAGTTGAATAGAAAATTTGACATCCAGACGCAAGAAGTAAGAGATGCCTGAGAAGGTAATCAGGGAAAAGAAATCAAAAGGAACTTATCACAGTTGAACTATTTACATTCCTATATGGAAAAGCAATATCTGTGACTGATGATATCTTTCTCACTATGAAAATAATGGAAGAAGGTGTGTGGTCATATGAATACATATGTGAATGTGTGTGTAGATGGTTACAGTTATATATGGATAGAGGGCATAGTTGAATTTGTTGGGAAGGGAGAATACTCAAGGGATGAAATTATGAGGTGAGAGAGGAAAGTGGCAGGAGGAGATGGGGAGAGACAGGGTAGGGTAAACTATCTCATGTAGAAGAAGCAAGGGGAAGTGGTTGCAAGGGAGGGGGAGAATAGGAAGGCAAAAAAGGCAAAACCACATTCTCATTGAATTAGGTTCAGGGAGAGAATGACATACATACTAAATGAGATATCTCAACCTGCAGCAGAATAGGGGGAAGGGGGATGAGAGGAGGGATGATGGATGGGAGGGCATTCTTGGGGGGAGGGGAGGTTGGAAGTACCCACTATAGAAGAGGAACAGGATCATGTAGGGAATGGACCAGGTGGGGGTGGGATGAGTGGGAGGGAATTATAAGCAGCCTTGTACAACATATCTACTATGATAATGTTTTGCATAGCTAGACATGTACAACATATACTGAATTACTTATCTTCCCAGAGGGAATGGGTGACAAGGGAGGAAATAAATGGATCTGAAATTCGAAGTCTTAAGATTAAATGTTTCAAATACATATAAATACTATTATTAATACTCTTTTGCTTGTAATTGGGAAACAAGATGTGCAGGCATTGGGACACAAAGATTCACCTTCCTCTAATGGAAAAGTTGAAGGGGGTATGGGAGAAGGTATGGGAGAGAGCAGATTGGAGGAAACGATATCTTGCGGGACTGCTATTCTGGGAGGATGGGTAGAGGAAAAACAAGGGGGGAAAATGATTGTAACTCAAAATCTGGCGGAAATGAATGATGGAAAACAGAAGTTAATAAAGCATTTGTTTAAAAAAAAGAAATAGAATAAACACTTATCACTTGGGGAATGGCTAAACAAATTATGGTGCATGAATGTAATGGAATATTAGTGTGCAGTAAATAATTATATATGGGATGAACATAGAGAAGCATGGAAATTTCTGTATGATTTGATGCAAAATGAAATAAATAGAGCCATAAAAATAAAAAAATAAATAAAAATAGTCTGCCAGTATCATAGGATTTCAAGCTGGAAGATGCTCAGATAATATCTCACTAAAAAACTCCTCATATTTTCAAGTGGTGAAAGTGGTTATAATAGTAATGTAATTTGATCTCTTTGTGTTGGCAAAGGTAACAGGTACTTAGCACCAAGTTTGAAATTGTTTAGATCAAGCCTCTGTTAAGAAACAAAAGGTATGAATCCCTGTTGCTAATGTAACAAAAAGGGGCTGAACAAGGAGGAGCTAATAGATATATAAGGAGAAAGCCCTAGCTGGAATTTCAGGTCTTCTTTGAGCCAGGTTCTGGAAGCTGAGGAAGAGAGGCCAAGGCTGGAGAGAATAATTTTTATTTTGAGAACCTGGATGAAGTGATTTTGATTCTCGGAACCAGTTGAAATTTCTGCTGAAGATTTCCAGAAGTGCTGAGGAGCTGCCAGAGGAAGCATGACTGTAGTGCTGGTACTTTGTTTGTGGCTTTATTAAGCCTTGACTTCCCAGGAACATAGACTGTGAAGGATTTGAGATGAAGCTTCAGTGTGGAACAGGAACTGTATGGAGAGCTGGACAAGGAACTGGGAACTGTCTACCTTTGAACCCAGGTGACAGTTTGGTGAATCCAGGTAGGAGCTGGAACCATGGAAGGGAATCAAGGGAAGCTGAAAGCCTGCCCCAAGTCAAGTTGAAAGAAGACTTTATTTGGATACTGTGTACTGACTGAAAAGATTATGATTTACTTGTGACTGAAGGGTGGATGGCCTGTGTATTTCTCACTACCCCTAAGAAGGTACTGAGTAGAGATTGATGACTGAGTAGTGATTGATAATTCAATAATGACTGATGACTGAATAGTGACTGGATTGTAACTTAGTGTGCCCCATGGGTGGATAACTTTGACTTTTGTATTTTGTGACCCTTAAGGAGGCCTCCTTGGGATGATTGATTGATTGGGTTGATTGAATGATTTTGTTACTAAGTGATTGATTGACTAAATGATTGTACTTTGTTCCAAACTATGTGACCACAGTGGTGAAAACTATGTGACCATTTTAGTGTTAAGTTGGTGTTAAGGCTATATTTGATTTTCTGTGATAAGTTGTAACATTCTGAAAGCTGTACCTTGACTTTCTGTGAATGTTTTGCTCTGGTTTGTTATTGAAAAAATAGTGTTCAATATATTAGTGAATCAGAACCTTGAAAGCTGCTCACAGCAGCTGTCCTCTGGAAAGCGGCATGTGCTTGGCTTTACACTGGTCAACAGAGAGATAAAATGACTTCCAAAACTATACAGACCTGAATTTGAACCTAGATCCTTTTATAACAGATTCAGCATTCTTGCAATTAATTTACTCTCTCTGTAATGATTACTTTATATCATGTGAACACAGAACTGTATCTATAAAGATAATTTTGCATAACCTAGCATTAAATTTTTCATAGCCATAAAAAATACTGAGGCATAAAACATGATAAAGGAACAACATAATTATAAGCATATAATTCAATGGGTTTGTGGCTCTATAATAGTGAATTATTAGGAATAGAAAACAATTAATGAAAGAGATCATTTGCAAAATGGGAATTCAGCACTGTCTCTATCTCTCATTTATGGTATTTGCTTCACTCCTTTAGCTAAAATAAAATTTACTCAATATAAATCTTAACTGTTACCCAATCTTTAAAATGCTGCAGCTACACTTAATGAATTCTCTACTATAGTTCAAAATGAAAAACGAAGTACATAAACTTTCATTCTTTGTGACTGTCTCATAAGTGGCCTTTGACACTATGAACTTACCACATTTTTCTTTTTCATAGCAGAATTTTAATATGGAATTACTTGTGATAACCTTAGAAAAACCCTTCATATTGAGGATGGTAAAACTGAGACCAGAAGAAGGGAATGTAAAGAGTCATAATTATCACATTAGCAGTGTTTGTGACCTAAGTAGGGAGGAACTCCCCTGAGGTGTGATTGTGTTTAGGAGGAAATTCTGTTAAAGTCTGACTGTGAGTATAGGGTATGGGAAGTATGAGCATAATAGAGTGCTAGACTTGTGTTCAGGAAGACCAGGGTTTGAATCCTTCCTTAGACACTATCTTAGTCTGGATAAATCACTTTTTCTGGCTTAGTTTCCTCATCTGTAACACTAAAAATAATAATAACAATAATGTCCTTTAAGATTTAAAAGTAATTTACAAATATTATTTTACTCTTTATTTTACATTTTTTTATAATTATATGCCTACCTCAAAGAGATTTTGTAATACTAAAAGGAGATTATATATATATATATATATATATATATATAATAACATTATATGTATATATACACCCACATACATACATATATACACATGTGTGTTTATGTATGCATGTGTTTATGTATGTATGTATTTAATGCTTTGTAAACCTTAAAGTGCTATACAAATGTTAGCTATTATTATTAAAAGGAGGAAAAGCTATTATCTGGCATTTTTCTAATCTTAACTAATTGTTCTTGTTAAGTGCCAAGTTCAGTTACTTATATGTTGCTTAAGGACAGAATGGTAATAACACCTCTCTGAATTTTAGCTGTTCTGTTGTTTTCCAGTTATTTCTGGCTCTTTTTTTGACCCAGTTTGTGGTTTATTTGATAAAGATACTAGAGTAATTTGGTCATTTCCTTCTCCAGGTAATTTTATAGGTGAGGAAACTGAGGCAAACTGGGTTAAATGACTTCTCCAGGGTCACATAGCTAGCAAGTGTTTGAGACCAGATTTGAACACAACAAGATAAGTTTTCAGGGGCGGCTAGGTGGCGCAGTGAATAGAGCCGGCCCTGGAGTCAGAAGGACCTGAGTTCGGAGCCGGCCTCAGACACTTAACCCACACAAACAAAAACCTAGCCGTGTAACCTTGGGCAAGTTACTTAACCCCAATTGCCCTAAAGGGGCGGCTAGGTGGCGCAGTGAGTAAGAGCGGGGGCCTCGGAGTTTGGATGACCCGAGATCAGATCCGGCCTCAGGAAATGAGCACCCACGCATAAATAATGACTAGCCGTGTAACCTTGAGCAAGTTACTTAACCCCAATTGCTTTAAAAAAAAAAAAAAAAGAATATAAGTTTTCCTAATTCCAGGACCAGCACTCTATCCACTATGCCACCAAGCTGCTCAACTAAATTTTAGTACCATTACCCAAAAGCCTGATAAGCCGACTTAGTTATGGCTCTGGGAAAAGACATTTAAACATTTCCTTAGCTAGCAATTTTCTGCTTTTCTATGATGGGGGACTTCAATAATTTAAGGTTCTGTAATGGCCTTGGCATATATGAATCTTTTTTCTCCCAACATGCCATAGGATTCCCTACATAGCATCAAAGATAATTTATTGAGTAGTGTATATGTACATGTGTGTATGTATATATACATAAATACACATACATGTTTTAGTATGTCATCCCCTGCAAGTCAGCACTGACATATGCAAAGTAAATTAAAAGTAATGACTAGTTTACAACGATCATTATGCATGTTTTTCATCTGGACTTATGTTAGTGACTAAGAATACAAAAAGAATAATCCACAGTATGTTTTTTTTTTAAAGCAATTGGGGTTAAGTAACTTGCTCAAGGTTACACGGCCAGTCATTATTCATGTGTGGGTGCTCATTTTCTGAGGCCAGAACTGATCCCGGATCCTCCTGACTGTGGGGCCTGTGCTCTTACTCACTGTGCCACCTAGCTTCCCCCACAATATGTTTTTAAACTTCAGCAAATCTACTTTGTCAGAACAATATTATTAGTGGAAATGAAACAAATGGTGGAAAAATTATCACCCCTTCCTTAGCGATAAATTCTCTAAAAAACAAGAGAGGATGTGGTCCCTTCATCTTAAATTCAGTTGTAAATTATTTCCTCTTTCAAAGTCTGTGAACATTGTTGTTAGCAATGAATCCTTATCCTCCTTTGATGAATGTCTCCAGGCAGTGAAGTGAGACAGTTTTACCTTTTATTCTTGGTAAGGTCTGAAATAGAATCTAGGACTCTATCTAGTGAGGTACATGCGACTCTGGATCTTGTAGAAATTTCCTGTCCCTTTAACACTATCCCGTGAGTCCACTAGTCTTCTAGTTTCTCATTTGGAGCCTTCCTCTTTGATCCTCTACTCTGATTCAAAAAAACCATTTTTTCAGATGCAGAAATAATACTTTTAAACTTAATATTAAAATGTTTCTTTAAAGAAATATGTACGGGGGTGGCTAGGTGGCATACATAGTTAGTAGAGTGCCAGCCCTGGAGTCAGAAGGACCTGAGTTCAGATCTGGCCTCAAACACAACACACACAAACAAAAACCTAGTTGTGTAACCTTGGGCAAGTTACTTAACCCCAATTGCCCTCCAAAAATGCAAAAAAAAAAAAAAAAAGAAATATGTACTTATTTGTGTATCATTTCCCTTAAATTTGCAAGTTGGAAATGCAATCCATCAGTAATATCTATGGCCTCTGTGTATGTAGACTCCTAAATGTTGTAATAAAGATGAAAATCTTAGGAGTTACATGTATCATCTTCTAACAAGAAATATTGGAATATAAATAGCTTAATATAGGAATATAAACAGTTGAACATTATTGAGTCTCTTAAACCTCTAAAGCAAATACTTTTAAACAGAATTATTAAAGTTATTTATTAGTTATATTATCATTCTTTTAAAAATATATCAGTTATATATATATATATGAAATCATGCAAAACATATTTCTATACTATCCATATCACAAAAAAGGCAAGAAAAATGAGGTGATAAATTATACTTCAGTTTACACTCAGATTTCATCAGTTCACTGTCTAGAGGTAGATAATATTTTTTAATCATGAGTCCTATGGAATTGTCTAGGATCATTGTATTGATCAGAGAAGTTGAATTTTAAAATAGTCTATCACTATAAATTATTGTCACTGTGCACAATGCTCTCCTAGTTTTGTTCATTTTGTATTAATTCCTACAAGTTGTTCCATTTTTTTTTCCTGAAACCATCCCCTTCATCATTTTCTTATACCATAATAGCACTACATAGCAATCACATGGCACATATTGTTCTGTCATTCCTTAATTGATGGGTATTCCCTCAATTTCTAATTCTTTGCCACCACAAAAAAGATCTGTTGTAAATATTTTTGTACATACATGTCTTTTCCTTTGTTCTTTGATCTCTTTGGCAGTACTGACCAAGTACTGGTATCATTGAGTGAAAGGGTATGCATAGTTTTGTCACCTTTTAGGTATAGTTCCAAATTTTTCTCCAAAATGTTTGGACCATTTCACTACTCCACCAACAGTTCATTAGTACACCTATATTTCTGTCAATTCTCTCCAGCATTTACTATTTCTGATAGGTGTTATGGAGTACTTCAGAGTTTTTTTAAATTTACATTTCTCTTATAATTATTGATTTGGAGCAATTTTTCATGACTACAGAGAGCTTTCAAATCTTTAAAAACTGCCTGTCATATCCTTTGACAATTTATAAATTGTAGAATGTTTCTATATTTATAAATAACAATTCCATATAACTTAAAGAAAAGAGGTCTTTCCACTCCTACCAGCTTTTAGGGTTGTAGTTGCAGTATTATAGACATCTGCCATAGATGTCCTAACTTGTCTTAGGCTAGAAAAATTTCTCCTTCTAACATTTTATTGACTATGCCACTCCAAAATTTGAGTTAAGGCATTACTTAGATTTGTTTGCAGGACTATTGGGAGGGTTTACCATCAATGGAATGTTTTTTGGTTACTGTGTTTGAGCCTCTTGTGGAAGAGATCATAAAATGCAAGGCTAGGAGGTACCTTCAAGGTCATTTAGTCCAACTTTCTCTTTTGACAAAAGAGGAGACTGAGAACAGAGAGGCACAGTATCTTATGATTTTTCCCAGTAGCACATCACTATTAAGTAACAGGGCTGAGGTTCAAATTTAGTTCATTGAACACCCCAAATGAAGTTCCCTTCCCATTATACCAAAAATGACTCTAAAAACAGCAAGCTTTCTAGAACCAAAATTAGGGAAGGTCTGTGATATAGAACACTAACCAAAGTCAGCTATATTGGAATTGTTCACAAACTACCTGGACAGGTTTTTCAATAATTTACTTTTATGGGCTTTAGTTTCAATTGAATTTTATAGGCTTAATGGCTTGGGGAATGATTATGGGAAACAATAATTCAGAGTTGACCTTTTCTGAGCTACCTATGCACTGATTGGTTTAGTTAGCCATAGCTCTAATTGAATTTGTCAGCAACAAAAATATGTGCACTAACAGCTGCTGACTTACATTTTATAATTATTGTTATTACGCCAGATAAATATTTAATTAGTCAAGAAAACAGTGACAGTAGAACAAAGTCACCTACAGTAAGACAAGGTCATTGTGTCTATGTCATACAACTCCTTACTCAGGTTGACCAAACAATCTTTTTCTTTTTTTTTCTGTTCCTTTTTTTAAGAATGGGAAGACTAAAACAAAATTTAAAATGATATATTGATTTATTAGTTTTTATTATCAATTATACATGAAGAGCTTGTGATTCATCAGATTGTAGGACTCCCCTGGGAAATTCTTCCATCATAACTCTAACTATGATTTAGTACAGACTTGCATAACTTGTAAACTTTTTTCGAGTCACAGATAGGTTAGATTAGAGAGACACTGATGCTTATTGGTTGCCATGCATCATATGACAAGAGAGCATGCAGTTGTGTTTCTTTTTGTTGTTTTTTTGTTTTGTTTTGTTTTGTTTTTTCACTTAGCCACCTGAAATCCTTTGGTGGGCTGCAAGAGTCCCATAGGCCATAGGTTGTGAAGGTCTGATTTAGTAGAAGCACTGTAGCCTGAGACACACAACCCAGGGAAACAAGAGCTAATTAAGTTTCAGAAATAAGATTTGAACCCATTCACTCATCAGAGCACTATTCTAGACCAGTAATTACCAATTACAATCTATGTCAATTTTTATTGAGTCCTGAGAATTGTGTAAGATACCAAAGAAATGTGAAAATTTTGGTTTCTTCAAGGAACTTGCATTCTTAGGGTAACGTTCAAAAGAGAACCAAGATATATTTCTTTGAATCATCCATGATCATAACCTTGAAGTAATCCTCAACTTACTCTCTTTCACCACTGCTAAGTCTTGATTATTTTACCTCCTTAAAATGTCTCAATATTTTTCCTTCTCTTTCCCCATCCTAGTCCAGTCCTTTTTCTTATTTTTTGCTTAGATTGTTGCAAACATTTCCTATCTGATCTCATTACCTCATGTTCCTGCCCTCTCCAATCGATGTTCCATGTAGCTGTCAAATTGATGATACTAAAGTACAGATCTGACTATGTAAGTCTCCTACTCAATAGATGCCAGTGACTCCCTAGTGACATTAGGATTAAATATAAATGAATTTATTTGATGATTAAAACCCTTAATAAACCTGCTCTAATTTAACTTTCTGGTCAAATTACACATTACTCCCCTTCATGAAAATGCCCTTCCTTCACATGGCATTTCATTTCCTATCCCTGTACCATTGTATAGGTGGATTTTTTTTTGTTGTTGTTTTGTTTTGTTTTTTTGTTTTGTTTTGTTTTTAGGCCTGGAATGAAAACCTGCTTTTTCATCATCTCACTTCTTAGAATGCAGTTGTATTGTTGTTGTTCAGTAATTTCAGTTGTGTTTGACTCTTTGTGACCCCATTTGGGATTTCCTTGGCCAACATACTGGAGTGGTTTACCATTTCTTTCTCTAGCTTATTTTACAGAAAAGGAAATTGAGGCAAACAGGGTCAATTGACTTGACTAAGGCCCTATAGCTAGTAAGTTTTTGAAGCTGGATTTAAACTTAGGAAGATGAAACTTCCTGACTCCAGGCCTGGCATTCTATCCACTGTGCCACCTAGTTGCCCAGGGTTTTCTTCAAAGTTCAGCTCAAGTATAACTTTTAAAATAAGATCCTTCCTAAGACCACCAGGTGCTTGCACTGCCTCCCCACAATAAATTATGTTATTTTCTTGTTTACGAGTTATATATAACATTATATGCCTATATACAAATATATATGATCATATATCCATATATAATCTATCTCTCTATATATGCAAATATGTACAAAATGTTCACATGACGACTGGTTTAAGGTAGTGTATATTTAATGACTAAATTGTATAGTTCATATTATTTGTTCAGTAGTATTATAGAAAAAGGGAAGATGAAAACTAGGAAAGTTAGAGAATATTTTAGTGAAAAAGTGGGCCTGTAGCTCAGCCTTCAAGCACTACTGAGATTTAGCTATTACATAATGAAACCATTCTAGCTAAATAGAAGAACATCCAAAAAACCCTTGGAAATTTAATGCTAGTTACATTTAAGTAAAAGATGCAGAATAATTTGGCATAGTAGAGAAAAAGAAAAGAATAGAAGGAAATAAGCATTTATATAGCACCTATTTTATCAGTTAGGTGGTATAGTGGATAGAATGCTGGCCCTGGAGTCAGGAAGACTCCTTTTTCTAAGTTCAAATCTGGCCTCAGACACTTACTAGCCTAGGTAAATCACTTAACCCTATTTGCCTCATTTTGTTCATCTGTAAAAATGAGCTGGGTAAGTAAATGGCAAATAACTCCAGTATCTCTGCCAAGAAAACCCCAAATCGGGCCACAAAGATGTTAGACAAGACTAAAATGATTCAACAACAAACATTATGTACCTCATACAGTGCCAGGCACTTTGCAAAACACTGGGTATAAAAAGAAATACAAAAAACAAAACAAAACAAATGAACAAACCAACCAACAAGAAATAGTTAAGTCATAACTTTTAAGAAAATCAGTGTCTATTAAGTCATAGTCAATTATTTGGTGGAGTGCATTCCCACGTCTACAAAAGCAAACAAACAAACAAAAAATATACCTTTGTGAAATAACCAGCTAAATACAACGTATTGACAAAGAGGGATTGGTTCATGTTCCAACGGGGCTCTTTTGCTGTCCTGCCTTCTCCCACTTCCCATATGCTTCAGGACCCCTCCCCTCCTCTCTGAGTGGGCCTGGGAACAGGAGCAGGGCTTCTGGGATGCCCCAAAGAGGAAAATAAACAATGGTCACAAGAACAATAAAAGGGGAGGTGGTTTAAAGCTACTTCTGAAATACAAAGAAAAAAAAAAGAAAAATAAAAAGGAACCTTAAAAAGAAAAGAAAATTTAGCACATTTTCTTAGGTGAAAAGTTGCTATCTAGTTGATGCCCTATTCTAAAGGAGGGAATACAAGCTGGTGGGTTTCTTTAAACCCCCAAACTTTATTCTCATACTTCTACCTAATCGATTCACTAACTCCATTCCCAATTCCTCTAGCGACTTAGATTCTGCTCCTAGATGATAATGTTTTCGTTGGGTGGGGGTGCAAAATGATGATGACATTTATTTGAGATTTGTGAGTTATCTCTAGATGAATATTTAACACAAAGTCAGAATTTTCTAGGGGGAAAAGTTGCCTTAACCATCCTTTGAGTATGTTGTTAAATCTTTTGCTTCTTCATAATATGGACCTTACTAAGTTTTCAAAAGTATCTTAAGCATAGTGTTAAATATATCTTCATAGTCTGTCATACAATGATAATTATCATCACTATCACCACCACCACCATCATCATCATCATCATCATCATCATCATCATCATCATCATAATACTTAGCATTTATATGGTACATTAAGGTTTCCAAATCATTTTGATAATAACTTATTTGATTATCACAGTAGCCCCAGGAGAAGGGTGCTATTATTACCTCCATCTTACACATTGGAAAACTGAGACTACAAGAGGTAACCTTTTCCTAGAGGAAATTTCCCAGGATTTCTTTCCATTTTAAATGACAAATTTAAGTTCGTACTAGACATACATTTACCAGAGAGAGTATTACTCCTATCCAAGCATATGGGAATTAAAGTTTTCCCTTAGCAAGCACAAAGTAAAGTTAAAAAAAAAAAGGTTATGCCTATTCTACTTAAAGCTTAATGCCCTCAAAAGCAGTTTATTTTTCCTTCTGGCATAATGAATTAATTTAAAAATGTTAAAATGAATATTTGTATCTAAAGTCTTCAAACTATTTCCTGTTCCTTTTTCAAGGCACCGGAGTGGGGGAGTACTGAGTTGGGGGAGTTCAAAATGTAAAAACTTAATTGACTTTAATGGCATCACTGAAGTGGTGGGTAATTTATACACATTTCTAGTTTCTTAGAAGCAGTTTACTAATCAGAACCAAGATTGAGGAGAAGAGGCAGCAACCCAGCCAACCTCCCACAGCATCCCCCTCCAAACACCTTTAAAATAACTCCTTAAATCAAAGTTTGGATTAGTAGACTGAAAGATTGAGTAAGACATTTTTCCAAACTAAGACAAGTTAGGAGGCCAACAAGAGAGGGCTGAGACACCTTGATGAGGGCTGACCTAGAACATACTGTGGAGAGGGTTATGGAGGTGGCTGTGACAGTGGCAGCAATTTCTGGATTTCTCAGCCCAGAAACAGTAAAAAGGTTGAACAACTAGTCAGAAAGAGATTCAAAGGGATCTTTTCCTGGCACTAGCTTTACTTGGCACTGATTTGCATCTCTCTTGCCCATATGCAGCTTCAAGTCACGGTTCCAGGGCAGAGAAGAATATTAGTGGTCAGTATAAGACCTCTAATCACAGTACCAAACTAAAGAGTTGCCCCACTTATGGCTACAAGAGACTATGGACCTGGGTAAAAATGATAGAGCAGACAAGGAGAGTAGTGACTATACCTCTCCCAGGATCACACCACCTTGGAAGCACCAAAATTTTGCAGACCCCCCAGAACTAGCTCTGAAAAAAAGCAGCAGGAAAAAAAAGTCTAAAACTTGGAATAGTGCCTGACCCCTCAAGGTGATCAGAATCCAACTTTAACATAAAGTTTATAATCAATAGATAAGCTAGGAAAAATTAGCAAGCGATACCATAAAGAACAAAAGAAATTGAGTATAAAAAGGTATCATGGTGGCAGGGAAAAGCAAGACATAAAATCAGAAAAAGACAACAATATGAAAAAAAAACCTACAAGTAAAGTCTACAAGGGGAAAAGGTTAATTTAACAAAAGCCCAAGAAAAATTCCCAGAAGAGTAGAAGAAAGGGATGAGTAGTAGAGAGAAAGTGGGAAAAGAAATTAGAATGATGCAAGAAAATTATGAAAAGAGAGAGAATTGATGAACTGAGTAAAAATTGAAATACAATTTTCTTGCTTTTTTGCAACATGGAAAATATGGAAATGTTTTAAATGATTCCATATGGTATCATATTCCATATTCCAATTGGTATCATATAGTTTGCCTTTTCGAAAGTGAGGGAAGAATGAGAGGGAGGGAAATAATCTAAAACTAAAAATTTAAAAAGAAAAAATGTTAAAAAGAAATGAATAATAACATTTTTTTTCAAAAAGTAACTGGAAACCAAATTACAAGTAAAAGTAGAAATAGATATGTATACAGTGGCTTCAGATATTTATTGTTAATTTGTAAAGAGGTATCAAAAATATTTCCAAGTGAAGAGGGTTCTTCCTATAGTTACATAAAGGGATGAGGTACTTGTAAGCAAATTTTTCTTTCCCACTTCTGTTCCATACTTCCTTTCTCAGCATCTAGCTCTCATCTACAAAGTCAGTTCACTTTTGTCACTTATAATTCTCCTTGTATTAGACCTTCTTCATGAAGTCTATTGGGATAGTTTGAATAATCTATGAATAAAATGATTTCTGAGGAGAAATAAATTGTTTATACAATGAATATAATTTTATTAATACTATACCAAGTTTCAAAGATTTCCAAACAGCAATATATTCTCTATTCTGACTTTACACAAAAGAGTATGGTATGTGGGCCTTAAATATGGTGTGTGTATATATATATATAAATTATATAATAAAGTCAAATGTGAAAAAGAAGACATAGAGATAAAAATATCTGCACTGCCTGCTTTATCTGGTTATTGTGAGGAAGCACTATGTAAACTTCAAATGACTACATAAATGTTTTGTTATTAATGTTGTTATTTTTATTTTGAGAAAAAAAAATTTGCACTACGTACATATTGAGGAAGCCGTGTTGTATGCAAATACAGAAAATGAAGTTTCAAAAGATTGTGACTTTCATTTTCTTCCATGTTACATTATATTTTGAGAATAACTATTATATAAGACTCCAAGACAGATTATTTTTCCTCTTTAAACTAAAGATAGTTCCCAATAATCCATAACTCAAGAATGCTTCAGTGAATCTTTAGAGTATTTTTTCTCCCTCCTTGTTTACGTTTCATACTTTTAAAGGTATAAGGTATCTCAGTGACCATCTAAGGCATTCTATATCCCCCAAAGGAATCCCCACTCTAACACAAAATAATAAGTATTTATCTAGCCTTTGCTTGACGACCTCGAATAAGTATCTGTATATGACAAAAACTCAATACCTTCCAAGGTAGCCCATTCCAATTTAAATAGCTCTAAATGCTGGAAAGGTTTTTTTTTTTTTTTATTCTGACATGAAGTTTAAATTTGGCTTTGTGAATTCTACTCATTGCTCCTTGTTCTGCTATCTGGGGACAAACAGAAAAAAAATCTTATGACTATTCCATGGGGCATCCTTTCAAATATTTAGAGACACATGTAATAACTTCATCCCAAATCTTCTCCTCCCCATTTCCTTTAATGTATCTGCATATAAAATGAACTTAGGATGACCTTTAGCATCCTAGTTGTGCTCCTTGGAATACTCTTTCTTAAACTGGTACATAGAACTGAACATTATAATGTAGCTATGCTTTGACCGGAGTATAATACAGAGGGGCTGTCCCATCCTGGTTCTCTGATTAAAATTCAAAATTACATTAGAAATTTTTTTATTTCCATAAAACACTGTTGACTCATATTAATCTTAAATTCCATAGAAAAGAAAAAAAAACACCAGATCTTCAAACTTCTTCCTAACCACGATTCCCTATGTCCTGAAGAATATGTATTCTGCTTCTTGCTTGTTTTTTTTTTTCTTTAATGATCCTCTTAGGGTACTTTGGCTTATAATAGATATGGCTCCAATTCTGGCAGAATAACCATATTAAATCAGGGCTTATTTAGTGGTATTAATAATATCTTACCACTGTTCAGTCATGTTTATAGCTAATGTTAATTAAACATTTCAAGGAACTATATGTAAGATCACCAAGTGGGACCACAGATTTATAGCATAAAGGAAGCTTAGAGATCACTAGATCACCTTCTCCATTTTTATAGATGTAGAAAGTCAGTTTCAGAGAGGTTGAATAATTTTCCTGTGATCATGCTTCATATCCTCTGTATCCAAACCTAGTGCTTTTTCCACTACAAAATACCCAGCTGATCTGTGGTAACTGTTAGCTTGACAGGACTCGATGTCAAGTAATGCCCTACCCTCCCTCAGTAGCATCCAGTAGAAAATGTTGAGCTTTAAAATGTTTCCTTTATTTCCATTGCATCATTAGAGAGTATTCTCTTAAACATCTAAGATTTGAAAGGTATTTTAGGTCATCTAGTCCAGGATTATTGCAGCAGATCTGAAAAGTAGTCATCCCATGCTGATTGAAAGTTTCACCAACTCTTAAGCCTTATAGAGGCCTTATAGAACTATAATTGTTACATGGGTTTTCCTGCCAAAAATCTGCTTCTCTTCAGTTTGCCCTCTTTTGACCTGATTCTGCCCTCTGGAACCCAACAGATAGCCTCGATCACAAGAAGGCAACAATAATGTATCACATAAGACTTCTCTTTTATTCCTTGTCCCTTTATTTCATGCTTATACTACATATTCTTCAATCCTTTTACAATCAATCTTTTCAGTATTTGGGACACACTAAAATTTGTTAGTGTTTTGTTTTTTTCTAGACATGGTACCCCAAAGATATTATAGACGCATATTAAAGTTATAGTCCCCTCAGACCCCAATATCTTTTTCACAAATTCTGTTACTGAAGCCTGATTCTATTTTATACAGTTAATTTTTAAATCAAATATAGGATTTTAAACCTACTTGCTTTCATCTTGTTGATTTAACTCAGTGCTCTGTGCTGTCATGGGGTTCATTTTGGTCCTGAATCACTAGTATATCATCTACCATATTAGCTATACCATTGTGTCATCAGAAAATTTGATTAACATGCCATCTACTCTTTTATCTAAGGCATTGGTAAAAAAGATTCAGAAGCATAAATCTTTTTTTCTATTCAACTCTTTATTTCACCAAATACTGATTGAATAACTATTAAATAAAAAGTCTTTGCCTATGTGAAGGATTTCCCTAGAGTTGGCTGGTAGAAGATATTACAATCATTTACACTTAGTCTGAAAGAAATCTCTAAGCATTTGCATGTTTTTTTTTTCCATATGAATTCTAAGACCAGTGGTAACTATGTACATATAACCCTTGGGTAACTTTGTGACTTGTGATGACACTTATTCTGAAACTGGGATATTTTCCCAGATGTTCTCAAATACACTCTAGCATCCTTGTTTTAGCATCTCTTGTCTCCCTTGCACTGAATTTAGTTATGGGTTGGCATCATATTTGTAATATTCTGAGTAAAAATGCATCAGTTCACTTTTCCCGGTTTACTTTCGAAGTCAATTGGAAAAAAATTGTATTTATATTGCTACTCAGTTCAGTTAAATCAACATTTATTAAATGCCTGTATGTGCCAAGCACCGTACTAAGCACTGGGGATACAAATAAGAAAAAGAAAGACAGTCTTTTTCCTCAAGTAGCTTGTAATCTTATGGGCAAGTTGTTGTTGTTGTTGTTGTTGTTATTTTCGAGTCATTTCAATTTTGCCTTTTTGTGATCCTTGTGGCAAAGATACTTGAATGGTTTGCTATTTCCTCCTTTACTAATGGGGAAGATAATACATAAAAGGAATCTTGAAAGGGGTAGGTAAATGAAAACCAAGCAGAGGGGCATTGGAAAGTGGAGAGAGTCCAATTTCTGCCCTCTCCAAAGGAAGACTTTGGGAGGAGTTTAGTGTTCTACCTCTCCAATCAGAGAGTAGAAGAAGTTGAGGGGGGTGGTAAGATCTAAGTGGGTGAGTAACCAGTGTTTTTGCCAGCAGCATGGTGTTAAGACCAGAAGTAACCAACTTGTCCTTCTGAGGGACATCTTGTTCCATGAAATTGAAACCAAGCAGAGCTGAGCGAGTGAACTGAGAGACCAATTCCTGTCCTTTATGGTAGAGGAGAGAAAAAATATAATGTATTTATGTTGTAGCATTACAAGGAACGAAATATTTATTGATACTGTTAAAAATAAGGTGATTTGAGAGACAATTCTGGGTGGTCAACATAGAAATCTTATTTCCTTTCCCTTATGTTTTGGGTTTCAAATCGGATTGGTTTTAGCTAGTCAGCTTGCTAGACAGATGGCCTTTATTTTAAAATAAGTAATTGTATCTGTGCCTAACTTAGAGTAATTAAAAGGTAATGAGGATGATTTGAGGGTAGTGCTTGTGGAAACTAGTCTCATTTTATTTTTATTTTTATTTTTTAAAGCAATTTGGGTTAAGTAACTTGCTCAAGGTTACATAGCTAGTTATTTATGTTTTGGGTACTAAGTACTGAGGCCGGAACCAATCCCGGCTCTTCCCAACTCTGGGGCCGGTGCTCTTACTCACTGCACCACCTAGCCACCCCTAGTCTCATTATTTTACACTGTGACATGTAAATGGCCAACCTGTAACTATATTTTTTTCTTTCAAGGAGTATTCAGTTAGCAACTTATAGCACTTGGTGTTACTCTTTGTTGTTGTTCAGTCATATCCAACTCTTTGTGACCCCATTTGGGGTTTTCTTGGCAAAAATTTTGGAATGATTTGCCATTTCGTTCTCCAGCTCATTTTGCAATGAAACTGAGGCAAACAGGGTTAAGTGCCTAGCCCAGAGTTACACAGTAAGTATCTGGCGCCAGAGTTGAAGTCCTGAAGATGTCTTCCTGACTCTAGGTTTGGCACTCTATCCACTTGCTGATCAGTGCTACTCTTACAAGAGTGTAATATATCCAGGTCCAGTGAACACTATTAAATGTGTAAACATTTATATATCGGAAATCAGCAAACAGTATAAATCAGAGCTGATTTGTTGTTTTGTTGATTGCATAGACTTGAGAAAGTGATGGATGGCTGCATTCCTTAGACTGGACTCCACCAACCTAACCAGGTGCCTTTCTCTCTTTCCCCTCACCCTCCATTTTCTGCTTCCATTTGTGTGTTGTCTTCACCCATTGGATTGTGAACTCCTCGAGGTCAAGGATGGTCTTTTTCTTACTTGTATCCCCAGGACTTGGTCAAGTACTGGGCACATGGTAGATACTTGATGGATCTTTATTGACTGACTGAAAAAGAAAAAAAAAGAATGATGGAGAAAATGTAAACAATTCATATTAACTGAAAAGTATGGTGTGAGTATATTTTCCCTCAGAAAACCAATTGTTAAATATTTACTAGCATAACCTGATTTTACACCTCTTTAATTGACTTATCATGTAATTCTGTATTGAAGAAACAAACAAAAAATTTTATACCTACTGTGCACAAAGAACTTTACTAAGCACCATAGAATATACAGAAAAGACAGTCTATTCATAAAAAAGTAAGACAGTACTACTCTTAAAGAGTTCACATTTTATTAGAAGGAAATAACACATATAAGACATTTTAGCAACCATCAGAAGCAAAACCTTTCACAGCCTTAGACCCCTCCTACCTTTCCAATCTTCTCACATCTGACTTTTTGCCATTTACTGTTCCAGTGACACTAGTTTCCTGGCTTCACCTTACAAAAAGCACTCTATCTCCAGACTGAAGGCATTTTCTCCATGGTGAGAATTCTTTTTCTCCTCCTCCCCACCTTCTGACTTTCTTGGATTCCTTCAGATATAAATCAGTCTTCTATGAGGAACCTTTCTGGATCCCTGTAGCAGCAAGCACCGTAGCATCCCCAGGGTAGCTGCCAATATAGGTTCTTAGATCTGCTTTTCAAAAGGAGAGCAACTCAAAATGGGTTAACAAGCTTACTTTAATCAAACAAACACACATTACCTAGTTCAGGGGAAAAAGGTCAGCACCCCGAACTTCAGAGTTACAGAACTTACAGATCAAACAGACAGGCTTCCAAACTCTCCTACCATTATATCAATACCAAATCACAGTTACCAGAGAGGGAAGCATCAACATCTGGGTTTTCAAAGGCGGGGGGCTCTCAACAACGGCTTCCCAGAGTCTCATCTGGTCAAATCACACAACACTTCTCAAAGTAAGCCCCAAAGCAAAGCCTCTCATCAGAGTTTATATAGCCTTCTCCTGGCTCAAAGATTGTAACAACCTCCTTGACCCACTCTCCAATCACAAAGTATCAAGGTGTGGGCTTTCCTGAAAAACAAGCCTCCCACCACAGGCTCCAGGTGTACTTAAGCTAGGGGCAGGGAAGATCTTTAAATTTGCATTTCCATTACAATCCCTTGTAATGTTACTGCTTTCTCCCAAATTATTTCTAATTTATTATATATTTGCATATGTATATGATTTATAATATATACATTATTTCTAATATATAATTTTATATATGTGTGTAAACATATATGTGTGTACATATATATGTGTGTATATGTATATATATGTATATATATACACAGATATAATATATCATTGTCTTTATGTTGTTTCTTTCATTAGATTATGAACTTCTTGCAAGCATTTTGCCTTTCTTTTTGTCTTCAGCTGTGCCTTACACATAGCAGGTGCCAGGTAAAATATTGTCTATTGACTAAATAGAAAGGCCCAGTGTTCTTTAAGGTGTCTACTAATATGTAAAATTCTTCAGGAAAGAGGTAAATAAAATTTATTTTAAAAAAGAAAGCTTCATTCTAGGTTTTAAACATCCCCTACAATAGGAATCTTCAGACTTAATAAATGTTTGTTGGATGTCTAACTTATGTTTAAGGCACAATGAAACTGAGACTGGCCATCTGGAGGTTCAATTAATTAATTTAAAAGCATTCATTAAACAACTATTATGTTCTAAGAACTTCAACTTTTTTTAATCTCGACTATGCTTACAATTCTCAATGTGCCTAGAAAGCAACCACTCAAATAAAAAGAAAAAATGGAAGGAAGAAGGAGTCTGTTGGACCAAAAACCTCTAGAGAACAATCAAGAAACATGTTAATGTAGGCAAGAACAGAAATATAAAAGATTTAGATATAAAAGGGACCAAAAAATTTATTAAACCCAAATGATTCATTTTATATTTGAAGAAATACAGCCCCAGAATGGGGGAAATGATTTGCTATAAAGGTCACCCAGGTAGCAAGTAGCAGAGCTAGGATTTAAACTGAGATGCTCTACAACTACACTGTATCATATAGGCCTGGGTGCATTGATAAATCCAGTGATGTTGAAGGATAATCATTGCTAAAGTTAACTTAGGTTAAATTAACTTTCATCATTTCCCATAACTTTGTAATTCTATCATGTTTGTCATTTAGTTAACCCTAGGATATATTCATATGGTTATTAGCATTAAAATAAACAAACAAAAAAACCTTCAAAATGGTCTTTGTTCTTGTTCAGGAATATGAAGCAAAATGTCAGTCATTTAGTCAGTTAAGTCAGTTACAGTAAACATTTAAGTGCCTACCATATTTCAGACACCATGCAAAGATCTGGGAATACAAAGCAAGGCAGGTGACAGTTGCTACTTTCAATGAACTTAAAGTCTAATGAGGATGTAACATCAAAACAAACATATACAAACAGGATAAACTGGAGATAATCAACAGAGGTAAGGCACTAGAATTAAAGAAGATTGGTATAGGTAGCATATAGATGGAGCTTTTAAGATTTTCAAAACAGGGGTGGCTAGGTAGCACAGTGAATAGATCACTGGCCCTGGAGTCATGAGGACCTGAGTTCAAATCTGACCTCAGGCACTTAACACAAAACTAGCTGTGGGACCTTGGGCAAGTCAATTAACCCCAACTGCCCTGCCTTCCCCCTCCCCCCAAAAAAAAAAGATTTTCAAAACAAAAATTTTATACATATTATCTCACTTGAGCCTCTAAACAACTCTGTGAGGTAGGTGCAGTTATTTTACTAATGAGGAAACTGAAGCTGAAACAGGTTAAGTGCCTTGCACAGGGTTACTCAGCACAAGTGTCTGAAGCAGCATTTGAACTTGAGTCTCACTGACTCCAAGTTCAACATTATATACATTAGGTAAACCATTGTCTGTGTTATCTTCTCCAAGAGATAAAGAAAGAGAGCTCAACCTGCTAATCAAGGAGGAGATTCAATACCTACTTCTTAGTCTAAACTGGTGTAGGGAATCCACTGCCTTGAGACCACATATGGTCCTTTAGGTCCTTAAATGTGGCCCTTTGTTCTGTCAAGTTTGAATTTGGTCAAAGTACAGCACTTGAGGACCTAAAGGGCAACATGTGTCCTTGAGGCCATGGGTTCCCTACCCCTGTTCTAAACAAACTGTATGGAACTGATAACATAAACTTATATATGTATTTATGTACAAATACATGGATGCCTGGACATGTATAGAGGGTGTCCCAAAAGTCTGAGTGCTGTTTTTAGCTTGAATAGCATAGAACTCCACTCAGACATTTGGGACTCCCTGTACATGTGTATGTATCAACAGTATGTTCTGGAAGAGATTTATGAGAGTAGCCCAGATTCCTCAGTAATAGAAATGATGAAACTGAGGCCATGAAATATTCAATGATTTGTCCAAAATCATACAACTAATAATAGGAGAGAAAGAATTTTAAACTCGATACTTTGATTCCATAACAAATTCTGCTCAAACAACAGCATGCTGCCTTCCTTGGTTGCTTTGTCATGATTTAATACAGTAGTAGACATGTAGCATAGATTATTAGTAAATGACTGCTAGGATACTCCATTTGATTACTTAATTACAGTAGAGGATTTTTTTTTCCAGTATCTGAGATTTTAGCAACAGAAAAACCTGACAAGAATAGTATATTCATTCAAAAGCTAGTGATTTCAGATGGAATGAAATGGAGAAATCACTTATAAGTTATTAACTCTCCCACTCACCCACCCCCTCTCACAAGCAAGTACTAAATTTATCAAATACCAGGCACTGCTTTTTTGGCTTTAACAGTCTATGAAATTTTGATTTTATATAACATCTACAATACCTAGTTACTTCTTCGTGTTTCAAGTAATGTAAGTGATATGGATGTAAGTGACAGAAAAGCAGCTTGGGATACTGGAAAGAGTCCTGATATTAAAATCTGAAGACCTGAGTATTAACCCTGACTCTCTTCCACTTCTTCTGGGGAACAGAACCTAATCACCCAAAGTTTTAAGATAGCACAGATGCAGTGCTGAGTCACAGTTCTATGGCAAAGAGTAGCATGAATGTTTGTGGCTGTAGGAGAGCAAGGCCCTGGTCAAAGTTCCACAGTGGAGAAGAGTGCTTGTGGTTGCTCACAAGGGAGTAGAGACCCTGGTCCCAGTTCCAAGGCAGAAAGGAATACCTGCACTTATGACTATAGGAGACCAGGGGAGTTGGTCACAGTTCCAGAACCAAGAGAAGTATTAGCTCTGGTAAAGACCAGAGCAAAGGCCAGGAGAACAGTGACCACATATCTCCTTAGATCATAACTCTTAGAAGCACCAAAAAACTTACAGAAACCCAGGACTGTCTCTGAAAACAGTGGCATGCACATGCATACAGACACACAAACACACAGACACACACAGAAAACAATTGGTACAGGGAAAACTTTATGTCCCTTGTCCCTTGCAGAACCTATAGAAGCAGAGATCTTTGTCCCTTTTCCCAAATAAATTTGGGCCCCAGCTCTTTGAGGGGGGAATGATGGAATCCTAATAAAGCGGCCACCAGCCCCAATGTTCTAACTTCATTATGGGCCCCACTATATCTACGTGCTCCACCGCCCCCCCCCCCCGCCACCTGCCAATATCCTAACTTCTTCATATATGCCTCACTGGTCACTGGAACAACAGGTGTGTCCCTGAGCTCTTAGTTCACACAGAAACAGCAGGTGTGTCCATGTGACACAAACCTAGCTACTGCCTCTACCTAGAAGCTGCCCCCAGACGCATTCCCACAAAAACAGGTGTGTTCTTATACTCAATCACAATCACATCATCCATCTAGCCAAAACAAGACCATAATACCTAACTATGGATCTTGACCAGACAGGACCACAATAGGTAACCAATTAGGGGGCAGCAGGACCAGAATGTTTCACCCCCAAACCATATATGAGACCTCTTTTCCATTACCTAATCCCTTAACAAACCCCTCCTGCCTTTTTAATATTCATGATTTCTGTTATGTAATTGAATCTTTACCCTCTATAAAAATCCATCTTGCTTTCTCTGAAATTGCTGCCTCCTCTTGGAACTTAACACACTTCATTAGAGGCATCAATCTCAATAAATGCCTATACTTGGATTAGAGATAGTATGATTGAATTTTTTGAGATGGTTTCACCACAACACATCATGAAACCCCAACAGTTTTAGGGTGGATAGAGCCACCACCTCAACAGAGAGAGGAAAAGAGAGGAGAGGAGGGGAGGGGAGGGAAGAGGAGAAGAGGGGATAGAAGAGGAGGGGAGGAGAGGGGAAGGGAGGGGAGGGGAGAGCAGAAGGTAGGGTAATGGGATCTGGACCTCTAAAAAGAAAAGACCATTATCACTGAAAGTTAACTTAGTTCCTGAATTTCCCCATACATTTCAGCAGCCCAGATAGCTGGGGATGAAAAGGTTACCACCCATAAAGAAGGTTAGGGTTGCTCTGGAGACCCCAAAATATCAACACAGGGTCCTGCCAAATGAATTCAACTCAAGTCTTCTCTCAGCCAAAGAAAAGTAAAATTTATTAAAAGTTTGCTCGCATTAGACACAGAGTAAGTCTGTGCTAGGTCATTCTACAGTGTTCTCACTATACTATGGCACTCTCACAAACATGGAGATAAGATGGGGTCTTATATATACAGAAGTTTGTGGGAGGAATCTAGGGATGGTCTAGAGGAGGAGTTTGGGGAGGCTCTACAGGAGGAGTTAATGAGGTCAATGAGCCATTAAGGATGGGAAGTTGCTGGAGGCTACCTGGAGACTACAGACAATGGTGGGCTAGGCCAGTTCAAGGGTGGATTGATATTTTGATAGGCTTAAGGGTGGGAAGAGTAGTAACAGAGTCTTGAGCTCAGCCACAATGCAAGGCTTATTGCCTCATGCAAATACCTCATCAAATGGGATAATTTAATCAGAGTCTAAAGGTGGCTCCCAGAGCCCATACCTCCTCAGGGAGAGAAGAGAACAGGACAGGAAAGGAGAGGGGAAGAGGAGGGGAGTTGCCTAACATGTTTTCTATGCCCTTGCTAACATATAAATTCCATGAAGACAGAGGCCATGTCTAACCATCACAACATTCTATCTTGCTTAGACTGTGGCACATTGTTTTGCATACCAAGGAGCTTAATCTATGTCTGTATAATTAAATTCCATTGAATTAAATTTATAATGACTTTCATATGTTTTATCTCATTTGTTCATCATAATAACTGTATGAGTTGAATACCATAGGTATAAATGAATAAAAAGGTTCAGAATTTAAGTGATTTGTCCAAGATGAATAGGTTTCAAAGTCAGGATACATGTCCAGTTCTTTTCATTTACAGTCTTCTACTATCAGTTGTAAGAGGAAGAGGAGAAAGAGAATCACAATTAGCATTATATTTAAATACTTAAAATTTAAAACTTATTTAGATTATGAATCATGAATAAGCTCATTAAGAATACACAAATGATACCTTATTTTAAAATCTAAAATCATCATTGCTCATGCTTTTGGTGATATTATAGGAAGACTTATAAACTATTAGGTGAATAAGTTTTTGTGGTTTAGGAGAAAAAGTTAATGCCTTAAGTTCAAGAGTCTTCTTTTTCTTTTTTTTTTTGGAGGGCAGTACAGGTTAAGTGACTTGCCCAAGGTCACATGGCTGGTTTTTGTGTTAAGTGTCTGAGGTCACATTTGAACTCAGGTCCTCCTGATTCCAGGGCCTGTGCTCTATTCACTGCACCTATCCTCTCTAGTTCAAGAGTCTTCTACTGCCTAAACATTCAACCTTGGGTATAACACTTCATCTCTCAGGGATTCATTATATTAATTTATAAATTAGTTGGTTAGACAAATTAATCTAGAAATTCCTATCCAGCTCTAAAATTCTATTGTCATCCTGATGATGTCACTAATTTACTCTATGAACTATGGCAAGCTAAAAAACTTCTCAAATTTCCAATTCTTTCAAATGTTTGCAGGGTTTAGACCTAAAAGGTATCATATTAAAGAAAAAAAAACAAAAAAAAAAAACCTTTTCATCTAACCCTCTCATTTTACTAAAGGTGAATATTGAGACCCACCAATGAAATGACTTGTCCAGGGTCAGAAAAGGTAATAATTAGCAGAGGCAATATCAGGCTAATAATATCGGCCCTACTTTCCTAAGGTTGGGATGAAGATTTTATAAGATTAGATTTGTAAGTTCCCTTTGAAAATGAAAAAATGTCTTCTATAAAAGACTGAGAAGTAGCAAGTTCTTGTTGTGGTGGTGGTGGTAATGCTGGCTGGGGTTGGTCTTGTGGTTGCTGAAGTGAGAGTGGGGACAAGTCACTGGAAATCTCTTATTAATATTGAGATTTTAATGGATTTCTGTAGAGAGTCATCCATTCTTTGGCTATTGAGTCTAAGGTGAAGGGACCTTAGAGGTAATGTGGCCTACTGACCAGGAGTATCTCTAAATCATTCTCAACAGTTATATATAAATATTCATGAAATTTATTCTTAAGATTCATAATTTCATATAGTAAGAGCCTGTTATATGACAGGATTGTCATATCACAGAATGTATTTGTTCTTTCTCTTTAAGAAGTTAACCAAGGGGCGTCTAGGTGGCACAGTGAGTAAGAGCGCCGGCCTCGCAGTTGGGATGCCCTGGAATTGAAACCGGCCTCAGAAAATGAGCACCCACACATAAATAATGACTAGCCGTGTAACCTTGAGCAAGTTACTTAACCCCAATTGCTTAAAAAAAAAAAAAATTAACCAAGGGGGCAGCCCCATTAATCAAGAAAGAAAAAATAACCAAACAGGGAGGGGAGGACCCTCAGGCTTCCTGGCTAAAAGAAAGACAGTTACTATTTAGTATTTGCATTCACTCTGTGCTAGGAGGGCAGGGACCTATTGTCCAATCTATGAGCTCCAAGAATGAATTGGGTTTAAGGATTGGTCTTTCATAAAGAAATATAGCCAGTCAGCCCAAAGGAAAAAAGGCAGCTTTTGGCCCATTCGCTGAATGGGTGTTACCTCACTCAAAGTGAGAACCAGAAAAGACCTTAACCTATAAGGGCCAGGGTCTCCCAGTGTATCCTGGGCCATCTCCAGTCATTCTGAGGAATATCTGGCCACTGGACCCAGATGACTCTGGAGGTACAAGTGAGGCTGGTGACCTTGTACAGCCCTCCCTCACTCAAAACAACTGTAAGTCATGTCATTCTCTTCAAGAATGGACAAACACAACAATTAGTTCTGTCACCTATGCTGCCTTTCTAAAGGGTGCTACTATAATGTGTTAAATATATGGATAATTTGGGGGCAGCTAAGTGGCATAGTGGATAAAGCACTAGGCCTAGAGACAGGAATTCTGGAATTCAAATTCATCCTCAGGACACTTACTAGCTGTGTGGTCCTGCTCAGGTCAATTAACTCTGTTTGCCTCAGCTTCTTCATTTGTAAAATGACATGGAGAAGAAAATAGCAAATCATTTCATTATCATTGTCAAGAAAATCCCAAAGGAGGTCACAAAGAGTGAAACAACCAAACAACAAGTACATTGACCAGGATTCCATCCCCTTTATAAGTGAATAAGATTCAAAATGTTAAAACTCTTTGGAATTGAAAAAGTATTCCCAAATTTTGCCCCTCTGATTCTGACTTTGGCGAATGGGTTCTAGGGTCCTATCCATGGATTCAATCAAAACAGATATAACCCCTGAATCTGGTCGCCTTCTCTCTTTAGGGACTTATCACTATATCACCAATGGGATACAAACAGTGGCTGCTATGAATATGCAGGTGTATTTCCAGGTTTGAATCACAAGATAGAACAAACTCTTTTCCTCAAAGATGAAACCAAGATATTTATTCATATATGAGAAAGCCAAATCCACCATGGTAATAAAGAAGTTGGTACACAATACCATTGCAGGAAGCATGGCCATCCCCAAACCTTCCCTCTATCAGGTCTCCCCACAAGCAAACTCCTTCAGGCAAAATGTCCATCTCTCACCCACTCTAGCTGCTTTGCCTCTCTCTTCCTTCTCTCTCTCTCAACTCCATTCTTCCACTTTCTGTTCCACCTGTTCCTGCTCTATGCCTTCAGCAAGCTCCTCCCACCACAGGCTCCATCTCCATGTGACTCAGGCTCAAAGCAGGTCATATAGGTCTATTAATGGGAAAGATTAATGTATAAGAATACATTAAGAATACAATCACTTAAGTATGAGGGAGAGGAATATGCTTCACATTAGTCCAATGGAACACATTAGCTTTCACAATTTGGTGGCATGATATCTGCCATACAGCTGAACTCTTTTTTTATATGTTGTCTTGTTTTTACCCAATTGGAGTTTAAGCTTCTTGAGAGTAGAGACTGCCTTACTTTTTATATTTGTATCTCCAGTAGTTGGAAGATATTAATACTTAATAAACACTTTTTCATTCATTCTGATTTCTCATTGAAGAGGCATGATCAGAAAGTGACAGTTTTGTGCAACAATTTCCTCATTTTTGCTCTTTAGGACAACAAATTGGAACCAGTTAACTAAATTCAATTCAACCAAACAATTCTTTACAATTAAATGCTTCTTCAGTCATTTCAGTTTCTGCTCTTCACATGTGAAATCAAAGCTAACAACATGCAACACTGCCACAATTCTGCTTGTCTATATGCCCATGACCCCCAAACTGGAAAGGCACATTTTCTTTTAAAATAATGTTCCCATGATATCATAGGTGATTTCTTTATTTTTATTTCTTTTGAGAATTCCCACTTTTTGAATTTATAATGCATGCCTGTTCTTTGAAATTAACACAGGCAATTTCTAAAATTCAGAAGAAATTCTTCAGTAAACTTTTTTTTGTCAACAATTACATTAAAATAAATCGTGAATCTCTTCTGTGAAGTCCAATTTATTCAGAATTTTGTCTGTAAATTTTTCTTTAAAGTAATAACAGGCATTTCATTGGTTTGAAGGTGGTACAATCTTTTAAATAGTAGATCTTTTTCTTTGTAAAAGTTAAAAAAACAAGGCTATGATTTTCTTTTTTTTTTTTTTTGGAGAACTTCACCTGACTATAGTGATACATTTTCTCAAATACTATCTCTCTCCAAGGGGTTCAGAGTCCAAAGTAATCCTCTCTGTGTGCTTTCTCTTCCCCTTCTAGCCAACATCTTCATAAGATTAAATTAGCACATAAGGGGAAGACAGTGTAGTGGAAAGAGCATTGAACTCGAAGTCTGAGTATCTGTGATCTTCACCCAGCAATAGCACTTACTCTGGAAGCTTAGGCAGGTCTTATAATCAATTTACTTCCCTTCATATGGAAAGTGCTCTCTTTTCAATTCATCTTGTCAGAATTCTTTTCCTTCCTTTAAGTTTCAGCCTACATACTCTCTCCTCCAAAGAAGTCTTACCTGATCCTTCCTAATTAAATGAATAATTATAAAATTCCATTTATATGTCACCTTAAAATTTGCAAAGCACTTTACAAATATTATCTTGTTAAATCCTTACAACAACTTGAGAGGTAGTTGCAAGTATTATCTACATTTTGTAGAAACAGAGGAAGGCAGATGTTAAGTGATTCGCCCCAAGTCACACAGCTAATAACTGTCTGAGGTAAGATTTTAACTCAGAACCTCCTTTCTCCAGGTCAGGTCTACCATTTTAATTGTCAGTAACATTACCTACCCCAAGAAAAATGTAAGCTCCTTGAGGGCAGGGAATCTTTTTAATGCCAATATTCTCCACTGGTGCTCTATATTTATGAATCATTCAATACTGTCATCTGGTGAATCAAAGTCGCAGGTCATACAGGGTGATTTGGGGAGACAAATGATAGATGTGAGTGAGCAGCAATATGTTGTAAATAAAGAACTGTACATGAGAATTACAGATTTTTTGACAGAGTTGTGTTAAAAAAAAAGTTAAAAAATCGTGAGAAAAAGCCACTTAAATTTTTTGCACCTCAGTTTCCTCATTTGTGGAGTGGATATTTTTGTTGTCATTCCATCATTTTAGTAGTGTCCAACTCATTGAGACCTGTAGCAGCAAGCACCCCAATATCCCCAGGGTAGCTGCCAATATAGGTTCTTAGATCTGCTTTTCAAAAGGAAAGCAATTCAGAATGGGTCAACAAGCTTACTTTAATCAAACGTATTACCTAGTTCAGGGGTAAAGGTCAGTACCCCGAACTTCAGAGTTACAGAACTTACAGATCAAACAGACAGGCTTCCAAACTGTCCAACCATTACATTAATACCAAATCACAGTTACCAGAGAGGGAAGCATCAACATCTGGGTTTTCAAAGCCGGGGGGCTCTCAACAACGGCTTCCCAGAGTCTCATCTGGTCAAATCACACAACACTTCTCAAAGTGAGCCCCAAAGCAAAGCCTCTCCTCAGGGCTTATATAGCCTTCTCTTGGCTCAGAGAATGTAACAACCTCCTTGACCCACTGCCCAATCACAAAGTATCAAAGTGTGGGCTTTCCTGAAAAACAAGCCTCCCGCCACAGGCTCCAGGTGCACTTAAGCTAGGGGCAGGGAAGATCTTTAAATCTGCATTCCCATTACAGACCTCATTTGTGGTTTTCTTGTTAAAGATACTGGAGTGGATTGCCATTTCCTCCTCTACCTCATTTTACAGATGAGGAACTGAGGTAAACAGAATAAAGCGAGTTGTCCATTGTCATACAGTTAGTGTCTGAAACCAGATTAGACTCCAGCACTATCCATTCTATGCACTGCACTGTCTAGCTGTCCCCCAAAGTGAATATCATACCTTTACTATCAACCTCTCAGGATGAGAAAAGCCCTTGACAAAGTGATATATGAATATGATTTATGTATTTATGACTACCGAGAAAGAATACATTGTTTCTTCTCAGTTATGTCAGTTATGCCAATGTATTCTCATTTGAAACACTTCTTGTTTTTAGGGCTGTCTCTGGGTGGTAGAAGAAAAAAAGTTCAGTGCTCTTGGATTCAGAAGATCTGAGTTCAAATTTCATCATTAAAGTCATTTAACTTTTATTTATTTTTTTCATCATCTTTAAGATAGGGGTAATAATTCCTACATGACCTTCTTTACATGTTTTTTGTGAAGAAAGTACTTTGTAAACTTTAATTTTCTAGATATTATTACATTATTATTTTTATATTATAATTTTCTACATTATTATTTACTCAGGACATATCATTTGTACCTAAATCCAAGGTTGAAGCCCTTGTTCCTACCGACATTTAAAAACATATAAAGAAGATAGACACAGAGAAGTTGTTCAGAGAATAAAGCTTCCCACAGAAAGAATGTTTCTTTAGTTAAAAATCACAGGGTTTGTGCATAGTTATAACTAAACTAAAAGACCACCTAATGTACATATTGTTACTGAATTTGGAATCAGTCAGTTCCCCTTCTGACACAATCTATGATCGTGGGCCACAGAAGTTGCATATATATAGTTACTTCACTTTGATTTTAATATCTTCTTCTCCTAATTATTATCTGTTGTAATATAGAATAAATAAGAAAGTGAAAAAAGTCATTTCAGCAAAAGCAACACATCAATTGAGTCTGACAGTACATGCAACATTTGATACCCAAAGGCCCCAGTCTCCACAAAGAAAAGATGAAGATGCACTTCCCAATTCTTTTCCATAGGTAGGCTCATGGAA
Organism: Gymnobelideus leadbeateri; assembly: GCA_011680675.1. Lineage (NCBI taxonomy): Eukaryota > Metazoa > Chordata > Mammalia > Diprotodontia > Petauridae > Gymnobelideus > Gymnobelideus leadbeateri. The sequence goes on along the minus strand of WOXC01012413.1, from coordinate 43,320 downwards.
CTAATATTTTAATAAATTATAAGAGAATAGAGGGATGTAGTGGATTTTAAATGTTGAAATCAACCGTAACCATCAGTGTTTGTATTTTTGCCTCAGCTAAAACCTCAACATAAAAACATACATAGCTCTGTAAATAAATCTGTTTTCCAGCATCATATTTCACTTGAAAGAGCAATTTAGACATGAGCAAAGGTGAACAACATCAGAATAGAATAGTAAAACTAAAAGTAATTCAGGAGATCATCTGGCTTAGCCTTCTACCTCGACGTAACTTAGCACCCAGGCCCTCTAAAGCAGATGGCTGTCCTATTTTTAAATGATCTCCAAGGACAGAGATTATACAACCTCCATCAACAGGCTTTTTCATTATTTAATTTCTCTAATAGTTAAAAAAATGACCACTTTTATTTTGATCTCTGTAAAAATGGAGGCCAGTAGCCATCCCTGTGCTACCAATCCTTGATAAAGTTAAATTCAAGTCTTCTTCAACTTAGTCTTTTCCTTGTAATCATAAATTTCAGCCTTTTCCAATTTTTTTAATGTCTTCACAGAGTCCAATTAGGAACTCTATCTATTGTCTATCTATCTATGGTATCCATGTCCATTTTTATAAATGCATAAATATGGCTATAGAGGATATGAATAAATGTTGCTAGAATCTAGCTCACCCCTCTCCAAAGAGGAATGTGGTTCTCACTTTGAGAAAAGCAAGAAAAGGTCCATGGCTGAACACTTTCTCCTTCCAAAATCTTTAGGATGATAATCTAGAAATTAGGGCTCTGTTGAGGAACTGGCTTCTAGTACTTATCTGCAGATTCCAAAGTCTTTTCCATTCCAATCCCTCTGTCCACATATCTTTCTCTTGAATAGTGTCTTCGGACCACATCTGTCTCTCTAGTACCAATTCTATACTTTTTTAGATATAAAGGTTCACATTCTCTCCATATTTTTGGAGCCATGTCTTCCTCCACAAACACAGCACTACACAGAACATCCCAGGCTGAGTTGGAAGCTCTGTTGATTAAATCATAAAATATCTACAAATCATATTCCACCATAAATGGTAGGATTAGATCTATAATTTCATTAATATAGGGGTTTCCTCGATGAAGAAACTCCTTTACCAATGCAGGTTGGCAATTTTTCTGCAACATACTGTTTTAAAGATTTGCCAAGAGAATGGAGAAGTGACTTTCCCAGGGACAAGCAGCAGGCAGTCAGTAAGTGTAGCATTCAATGGTTATTGTGTTCTTCAAAATAGTTATTTGCACAATTACATGCTTACTCTGAAAAGGATGTCATTATTGGGGTTTTTGTCACCTTTTTCAGTATTAACACATTCTTTAAGGTATTCTCAGTAACATATATATATATGTGTGTGTATGTATGTATATGTGTGTGTATATATATATATATATATATATATACACACACACACACACACACGTACATATTTCCATTGAGATTAGAATCACAGAGGCAGAGTCAAGATGGTGGGGTAAAGGCAGGGACTCATCTGAGCTCTCCTCAAGAGCCCTCTCACCTTTAAATAGTGACGGTAAACAAATTCTAGAATAGCAGAACAGACAAAAAAATAGAGTGAAACAATTTTCCAGATCACCACAACTTATAAGGTCGACAGGAAAGTTCATTGCACCTGGGTGAGAGAGGAGCCCAGTCCAGCTCAGGCTGGGCCAGTGCAAACTAGGCCTCAGAAAACCAGGAGAAGACCTTGGGGGCAACTGAAACAACGGTGACAGTGGTGTTTTCCAGATCTCTCAGCACACAGATGGTAAAGAGGCCAGACAACTGATCTGAAGGAGATTTACAAGGGTCCCTTTGCTGGCACCAGGGGCAGGATTCTGTTGCATTTCCTATACTTGGATTTGAGTCAAAGTCCTGGGTCTCAACATGGAGCACAATCCCAGTGCTGATAAGCATGGGAAGTTTCAACTGCTTCAATTCTAAGCAGGGCTAGTTTGATCTTTCTTAGACTACCTTGTATCTCACTTGTTTCTGAGGTTTTACCATATTAATGTCAAGCAGAATTATAGACATGGGCCACCACACCTAGCTCAGACACACAAATTCTTGATAAATTCTATGCTCTCTCTAAGGCCATTATATCTTCCCCATACTTTGTAGTATCCATATCAGCAGCTAGTGTAAAACATTGTATACAATGTATATTTTATTAATATTTGTTGAATTCTGATTTACTAGGTATGGTGAGAAACAAAAACCCCCCTCCCAAAAAATAAACTTTTGTTGTTTTAGTTTGTAATGTATTTCATTAAGGAATCAAAAAAAAAATTCAGATATGGATCTTGAAGATGATACTGTCCTATATGATACTGTCCCTCATTTTATGTATGAAAAGATAAGTCAAGAGATGTTGAGTGATTTGTCCAAGGTCACATTATTAACAAGAAAGGAGAGAGAGAGCTGAGTTACCCAATCAAAACTGGTCAATTGGGTCTCCAGTGAAGTATCTAAGACTACTTACCGGTTTTGGTTTATGCTTCATTCTCCAAGAGGACCATGGCATCAAGAAGATGATGCCATGATGTGCAAGTCAATTTGATTTAAGTGATAGATGGCTTTGCAATGTCACCAGTCTTACTTTCCCTTTCAGAGCCACATGGATCCAGTGGCCAGAGGCCCTTCTAACACTGTCCTTATATACTCTTTTTTTAAATTTTATTTTTAGCTTGTGAAATAACACAAGTGTTTCCATAACATAGTGGAAAAAAAAAGATTACACATGAAATTGCAACTCCACTATGTACAACTTGCTATTCCTTTTAATATACAATAAAGTTATCATGTAACTTTCTTTTTTTCCTTTTATAATCCTCTGCCCTCTGCAGCCCTAGAAATGGCTCCCACTACATACATGCACACACACATGTGTAAAACCATTTTGTACATAATTCTATGTACAAAATGTATGTACTTTTTATGTAATGTATTTTACTGTACAGATTTATCAGTTCTTTCTTGGGATGCAGGTGGCAAATTCCTTCATAGGTCCTTTGTATTTATTTTGGGTATTTTATAATAGTCAAGATGACTTACTCACTCAAAGTTGTTTTTAAAACAATATTGCTGTTAGTGTATACTACATTCTCTTGGTTCTGTCAGACATGTTTCTCAAGAGATTGCTTCATGAAATTTTCTATCTAGCTCTAAAGCCAGAAACTGCAATATTTTCATGAGGATTTTATCCTACTATTTCTAGTGAATAATAAAATTTATAATATGTTTCAAGAAAAGGTGATGAATAAGACTCCAGAGTTTAAATTTAATGATGATGATAACCCAGGAGTTGGAAAAAGTCTGCTCTAAGTTAATTAATAATTAAGATAAATGGCTTTTAAAAAATATTCGCTTAACTACTTGAAATATTTGGCAGACCCAATCCTTTGGGAATAGAGTGAACAGTAAATAGAAAATGCTGACCTACTTTTCAAAAAGATCTAAATCTTAACCTGACAAGCTCCAGTTGTTGAATGCCATCTCTACAGAACACAACATTGTAAGCACAGTTTGGTTAGTTGGCAATGACATTTTAAGGCCCATGATACTTATGGATTTTGATATACACAGGACCAATGCCATTTTGATATAAAAATATGGAGTCTCTCAAAATCTAGAGTTTATAGGCAAATTTATTAAAATATTATTGTACCTGAAATCCCAATTTAGAAATTTCTTGAGTCTTCCAAATTTTCCATAAAGTGTCAGTATTATTCATAATTTCACATGTTTATATTTTACACTTAGTTTATGACTCTAGTGAGTGTATTGTAGTCAAGTGCCAATTTTTTAACAGTAAATCAGAATAGGGGAAGCTAGGTGGTACAGTGAATAGAGCACCAGCCCTGGAGTCAGGAGGACCTGAGTTCAAATCTGACCTCAGACACTTAATATTTACTAGCCATGTGACCTTGGGCAAGTCACTTAACCCCAATTGCCCTGCCTTCCCCCTCCAAAAAACCAAAAAATAAAAAATTGAGTAAATAAGAATAGAAGGGAGAGTTGTTGTAAGCAATAAGGCTGCTACCATGTAGTGGAAAGAACCTTGGATTTTACATCAGAGACCCTATGTTTGATTCCCAACTTTTTCACTTACTAGGTAGGTGAAGCTGGACAAGTCATTTCACCAGCCAATGCTTCATTTGGTTCACTATACTTATGCTTGCTATTAGAATATAATGAGATAATGTAAAAGCACTTTGTCAAACATCAACTAGTCTACACATAATGCATATGTATGTATGTATATATGTGAGTGTGTGTGTGTGTGTGTGTGTGTGTGTGTGTGTGTGTGTGTGTGTAAGCACCTACATTGTGCTTGGAACTATGCTGGGCGCTAAGGATAGAAATGCAAAGATCAGCTAGTTCCTTACCCTCAAGGTGATTACATGCTCTGCAGAAAAACAAATTCTATCTCAGATATTTACTAGCTGGGTGACCCTACATAAGTCAAAACCTCTGTTCACCTCAATTTCTTCCATTGCAAAAGAAAAAAAAGTGAGGATAATCATGAAACCTACTTCCCAAAATTTTTGTGCAATCAATTTTCACAACATTTTTAAAGTATTTTATGTAGTGCCTGGCACATTATAGGTACTCAATAAATACTTATCCCCTTTCTATTCAAAATATGTATAAGGTAATGTTTTGTAATACCAAGAGCTGAATTTGGATAAGTAAGTAGCTGATGTAGAACCTTGAATAGTAGGCTGAAGAATTCAGATTTGATTAATTACAACTGGACAGTAGAGACTTAATACAGGTGGCTGAGCATAGGGAGCAGGATGTAGTATAATGATTTAACTATCACTTGAAAAACGATTATTCTATTACTGAGAATATCTCAGTGCAAGTCCCAGTTCTACCATGTTATATGACATTAGGAAAGAGATCCCTTTTCTCTAGGATGTAGTTTTCTCACCTGGAAAATGGATATGGAAAGAAAGTAGAGAAAATAACTGTTGTGAGTAGAGCTGGAGGGAAATGAAACCAGTATGTTGGTCCTCATGCAGAGGCAGCAAGATGAGGGGATCTCAGCTGGGAACTAAAGCATCCACAATACAGTATGCAGATTTGTGGCTGGCTTCCAGATGTGGTACAGAGAAAAGGGTGGATATGTAGTAGGTGGCTAGATGAATAAAAGGAACATATAGGAGTAAGTGCCTCAGGAAGGGTAAACAGTGTCCAAAACAGTCAGTCATTTAATTTTCTCTTTCAAAGCACCCATGATCTCCTAATCTAGCAAAATTAGAAAAAGTTCTAATAAAGATTTGCCACCAAACTTAAAAAAAAACTTAGATTCGATCTTACTTTTCATAGTGTGGCTGACTACCAAGGGATAGATCCTAGGGTTGAGATACCTCCCAACTCTTAATTGTGTGAGTCTGTGTATGTGCTATACACATATGATTTGAAGATGCATTAGGAATCATATAGAAAGCAAAAGAAATGCTTCATTGTACCACATAGAACTATAACCCTCCATCTAAAAGGAAAAAAAGAGAGTTATCAACCAGTTGCTGAACTTTACATTAATTTCTTGGCCTGTACTTGTTTGCTATATTTTTTCCTATAGCTAAAACTGAGTCTTTAGGCATCTCTTTATATTCCTCATACAGTGATTGAAAGTGAAAGATAACCCAACACAATACAAATGCATTGGCAGTGCCTAGCACAGTGCTTTGCTTAAGATTCCTCTCAATAAATGTTGAAATTGTTAACCTGTCAATAAATAAATCAATAAACAAACCTATGAAGCACTTTTTAAGTTCTAGGGACTTTCTGCATGTAACACCTGAACAAAGGTGGGACTGTGGGACTCTCCTTATTAGTAGAGATGAATTCCTACCTTAGGTGGGGGTATGGCAGAGTTTACAAGGTTTTCTATCATGTAGTCCCAGAGTCTTTTCCTTCAGCAATCTAAAATAGGCTTGGTCTCTTCCATCTTCCCTCTGGAAGCTGAAAAGCAGAAGCACCTGAAAGGGCTTGAAACTTGAAGAGTCCCAAAGACTTAAGATGGGGAAAGGTTGGAACTCTCCTGGCTTTCCTCAACTTTGACCCACCCCTCGAATAATATAGTCTGGTACCAATGGGCTTTGGGACAGGAGTTATATTAACTTCTGGGGATATAGAATGAAATAGTCCCTTTCCTTTAAGAAATTTACATTCCAAGGGTAAGGCAATATATGCTAGATAAATAAAGCTCACTTGTACTGAGAGAGCAATAGCATTAGAGAATAGAAGGATCAGGAAGTACTCGTCACACATAGAAAGAGGCACTTGAATTTTGCTCTTTTTTTTAACCATAGTTTCCCAAGAAGGTAAAAAGAGATCATTCCAAGAATGGGGCACAGTCAATGCAAAGATAAAAAAATGGGAAATTAAACTGGGAAATGAAATGTCACCTGTGAAAAACAGCAAGGCCAGTATGAGTATGGTTGCACCTCTGAGTATGTGGAGGAGAGTAATGAGGAAGAATAGAAAGATAGGAAGTGACGATGTTGTAAAGAAATTTAAATCCCACATATGAAATATTATATTTTATCCTTAAGGTCATAGGGAGCTACTACCATTATTAAGTAGCACTTGAGGTACTTTTATTAATTATTTTCTTTATTTCAAAAGAGATAAATAAAATAAAAATGAAAATCTAGTTCACAAGCCTGTATACATACATAAAAAGGGACAAAAATCCCTCTAATTATATAGTTGCATGTCCTCCATTGGTTTTCAGTGGTGACTAAAGTTCCTGAAAGAATATATATGATTTTTTACTTCTAGTCTTAACTAACTTACTCCTTGGGGATAAAGAGATTATCTTATCTTCAAAGGGATAACCTTCCTTAAGTATAACCTCTGTTAATATAAGGCTTAACAAGGTATATTTTTTCTATGGCAACAAGTCTTAAATCATATCCACTGATACATGTTTAAGCATTCTACTTGCTGAGATAGCCTTGTAGAATAATGTTTAAAACAAACAAACAAACAAAAAAACCCTATCATTTATCCTCCCTTGATAATGCATTTGCCTTGGGTAGAATCTTTGTTTAGCTAATCCTGCTAGGACCCATACATTTTCATTGTCATATTCAGATATATTATATGCAACCTTTTATTTATATTGTATATGGAAATTGGGATAACTTGGCTTAGAAATTTTGTCCCAGTCTCAGTTTTATCTATTCTGTTTGTATTATGCTTTGTATATATTGCTTGTATACTTCTGTGCTTGCTGTCTTCCACACTAAAAATAACAAAAATAATATAACTGATACTGAGTTATGTGGACCTCAAAGCTGAAGAATTTTATTTTACCAATCATAAACCAGGTTTATACTGTTTAATGATGCTAGTAGTTTATTAGAATTGACTGTAGAGAATGCATATGGAAAATAGGCACTGAAAAACCCAAAGAAATGCGCTATGCAAAAAAGGCATTGTTTTGAAATGCATTTTTATATTGCTAAATGGAATTTCAGTAGCTATATCTAGGAGGAAAAATTTTAAAAACCTGTTCTTTTTATACATTATTTTTCTGTTCCCTCCCCCCCTTCAGGTATAATATTGTTTAGATGAAATTAAATGAAAATATAGACACATACATATTAATTATTATCCATGGGGTTCTAGATCTGGAAGTCATGACTAGTTTGCCCAGTTCTTTGCCTTGGGAAGGTTTGCTGATATTTAGGCATAAATGCCTGCCAGCTAAATGAAAACTCTTACAAACCGCCCACCCCCCCCACATAGACAAACACAAAAACACAAACACTCACATACATGCTGAAAACTATAACCTATATGGAGACCATTACTTTTTTTTTTTTTTTAAAGCAATTGGGGTTAAGTAACTTGCTCAAGGTTACACGGCTAGTCATTAATTATGTGTGGGTGCTCATTTTCTGAGGCCGGATCTGATCTCGGGTCATCCCAACTCCAAGGCTGGCGCTCTTACTCACTGTGCCACCTAGCCGCCCCTTTAGGGCAATTGGGCTTAAGTAACTTGCCCAAGGTTACACGGCTAGGTTTTTGTTTGTGTGGATTAAGTGTCGGAGGCCGGCTTTGAACTCAGGTCCTTCTGACTCCAGGGTCGGCGCTCTATTCACTGCGCCACCTAGCCACCCCAACCATTACTTTTTAAGACAATCTTTTGCTGTCTGTTTCTCTTGAATAAATAATCTTCATAAACAGAGGGTTTAAGTGGTGAAGAGAAAAAAGTCAAGGGCAAAATAGCACTGACTAATGTCATCACCATTAAAGTTTAAGGCAGCATGGACAAATAAATCCAGATGCGAATTGGTCATCTATACCTCTAAATGTATGTATCAAAGATTTTCCAATTATGTTAATTTTAGACAAGCTTCAGCCATATATTAATTCTGCTCAAAATTATTGGATTCTCAAAAATTTAATTACATCTGTTTTTAGCTGTTTTCCACTCAATAGAAGTGTTTAGAATGGATTATTTTGAATGCATAGGAGCAGAACTAGCAAGGGCAAAATATTAAGGTGCACTGGTCCCTAATTTTTTCTTCCCATTCCTGACCAAGAGCCTATGTATAAAATGTACTGCTTTGATATTCCACAAATAAGACTTTGTGTACTATTAGCCATATGGCTCTCAAAGATCAGGGTATCTTGGTAAGTTTTGGCCTCACTGCAAGTTCCTTCCTCTGACAATAGAAAGTCCCCAAGAATCTTCATTTCACTAGTGAGAAATTGGTTCATTTATAGCTATCCACTTTCTTAAGTAATAGACTAGGTATTAGTTGTCATTCTTACCCTCCCACTCCTGTACTCTTGCACACATACTCCAAGGATTTACTTACTCTTCAAGAGACATATTGTTATCTTCAAACCAGAGAGGGTCTGGGATATCATTAGATACTGGGCTTGATTCCAGCAGTATTTCCACTATTGTACTTGGCCATATGAAACCTACTTCTTCACTTTTGCAACTCCTATAATTTGATGCTACATAAAAATCCTTTTTCAGCCATGTAATCCAGGTGATGATGGTTTCTTGCTCCTTATTCAGTAGTCTCCCGTAACAAGGGGACACCTTCAAAATTGTTCCTACTCCCCTCTTATATTCTAAAATCTAAACATGAATACACACCATATTACTTATTATTGGATAACAAATTAACAATGGCAATCACTTGTTCCTTATAGATTTCTTAGTAGGTGTAATATAAGAACAAAACTTCATTATATAAGCCCAAACCATTCAACTGAATTACACATGTCACCTGGACATAAGATTTTTCTCTTCTCAGTTCACTTCTTCATTCACACATCTTAGCTAAATGTGTACTTATAAATATATTCCTGTGGTTTTATATATGTGTATGTGTGTATGTACATGTGTATATGTATGTACATGGATATATATATATATATATAAACAGAGAGAGATGTGTGTCAATACATACACACACACACACACACACACATCACACACAACACTATCATTTTCTACATCTTAACTTACCAGGATCAGGATTTTATCATCCAGCAGCATGACTTTTATCCCTAGTACTAAATGGTTACTCTGTCTTATTTCATTCAACAAATTAAGCATTTTAAGGAAAATTAAGCATCTTCTTCATTAAAGGCATAATAATAAGATTACAAGTTCCAAAAAAGCAACCAAGAAGAAAACCACCTCTGTCCACAAAAGGAGTTTATATTCCTTTGTGATGTTTCATGAATTTCTATCAACACCACAAGCAAACTATCTTTTGGAAATTCTTCTTTCCTATCATAACTTACCATTTCATCTCATATATTCTTTCAAGCTTATTAAATTGCTTTGCACTCTAGTCAAACACTCACTTCCCACACGATATAACTAAACATGCCCAGCAGCTTCATTAATATTTAACTGCTGGATTAAGATTTTATCTATATGTGGGTGGATCTTACATGAGTACATGGACTTAACCCATTTGCAGATCATCTGATTTCTGCATGTAAACTTTAATATAGTTCTGAGATATGTTGGTTAAAGGTACAAAAAATCTGATACCAAAGCTTTATTTTGATGTAGAGGTGAACCTGGTTTCTCTAAGACTACTGTAGTCCATTGAAAACTCTGATTCATCCTAGAAAATTGAAAAAGGCATCACATATTAGCCTGGTGAGAGACTGCATGTGAGTGTTCTAGGTGCTAGCCTAGTTTAATGTCAAGAGACTAAATACCATGTGGTTGGATGATAAGTGAATTTTTTTTTTCAATCATGCGTGACCATGTCAATGCTTGGTATTTGTATTAGGCTAGATAGCTCTAACTAACTGAGGGCCATCTGCATTTTGGGAGGCAGATCACCAATTAGCTACAGGGTGATTGTTTTTTTGTTATTGTTGTTTATAACCCTTTATAACCATGTACTAAATTACATGATCTGGCTAAGTGAGAAAAACTCCAGTATTTACTAAATCAAATGTCCTGAACATCTTAAAGAGCTATTACTTAGAACTCTTTTCAGTTTTCATTCCATATTTTTGACTACCTGAAATTTATTTAACAGAAAAATAGGATTTCAGAGTTTAATAGGACTTCATTCTAGTCCAACCTTTACATAAAAGGAATCTCCACTACACTATACCCGACAAAAGAGCATCCATTCTCTGCTTGAAGACTCCTACAGTGAGTGTGAGCCCACTATTGCAGAAGGCAGCTGGATCCATTTTTGCATAACTATAATTTTAAGAAAGTTTTCTCTGATTTTGTCTTTTGTCTGATCTAATTTTGTCATCTTTAAAAGTCCAGCTATATTTCCTGAGTAAAATTGCAGTGATGTGATGTCTTCAGATAGACATTCAAAAATGACGTAAACATGGATAATTAGTAACCAAATATTATTCTTATATTATAGTGATAAAGTATCATTGATATACACTCTAAATGGTCTTAGAAATAGCTTTCCATTTGATTGCAAAGGGTGGTTTTGCTTTCATCTCCTAGATGCAAAAAGTTTTATTTTGTTCTAAAACATTGCACTGAAAGGTGTCACATTAACTTGGTTTTTTAAAAAGATGGATAATATCCTTTTTAATTAAAATGGGCTTAGTTTTTTTTTTCCCCTCTGGACTTTAGAAGACTTTCCCACTTTCAAAAGGGGAGTGAGGATCTCTTTACTAGATCTGAGAAAATGTCTATGGCATTAAAACAGCATCTGAAAATCATTTAAATTCTGAAAAATTTTATATGCTAAACTTAATGGCTTTTCTCCATGTTATAATAGTGTATGTATTTGAATCAATAATAAGAATATAAGTGAAAATTAGCAAGTTATCAATATGTATTTAATTTTAACATATTATAGAAAATAAGAAATGTGTTTAAGACATAATTTGTATAACATTTATGAGTGAAAGAGTTTTAAATGACTCTTTATCTTTGAAAAATATACTCCAAATTTCTCTATACTATGGTCCTAAAAATACAGACCACATTGCTAACATAATTGAAAGATGCTATCCGGGGGTGGCTAGGTGGCGCAGTGAGTAGAGCATCGGCCCTGGAGTCAGAAGGACCTGAGTTCGGATCCAGCCTCATACACTTAAAGCACACACAAACAAAAAACCTAGCCATGTGACCTTGGGCAAGTTACTTAACCCCAATTGCCCTCCAAAAAGTAAAAAAAAAAAAAAGAAGAAAGATGCTATCCACTCCCCCTATAAATAAAACTTCACCTGTTATCTTTGAAGGATCAGTGATTTTCAAAAACATAATTGTTTTAATAATGATTAATAATGACTAGATAATAATAATAATGATTAGATGATTATATAATTATATGATTAGATAATGATTAGATAAAATGTATAAATATGTATAAAATGTATAATAGCTGTACTTAAATGAATTTCAAAAAAAAATTAAGTTCTTTACAATGCACAAAGTTTGAACAGAATTATCACAACATAATATAATCATTATCTAGAAACAATACCAGATAAACATGCACAACTTGCTTCTCAAACATATACATCTATATTTTTAATTCAGGAAGGTGATTACCACTATCCCTAGAAATTAATGGTATCCAAATTCACCCACTTTGCTTATTAGATTAGTTTGATTTAACATCTGAAGAAAATGACACATTATATAACTGAAAGGTTTGTTATTCGCCCCCCTCAAATGCCTTGAGCCTCTCTAGACTTAATAATATTCTAACATCTATTATATTTGGGTACATCCTTGCTGCTATGTGCTGAGCTCCTTTAATATGGGGACATTTGCATTTTTCATTAAAAAAATGAAAAGTTAATTTTTGTAGAGCGTTATTATGACCATGTCACTCCTTTGCTCAAGATTCTTCAATGACTCCCTGTTGTCTAGAAGATAAAATATATATGAACATTTATAGTCTTCCACAAAGTGCCTCCAATTTCTCTTTCTAGGTTTATTTCCTACAGCACCCTTTCATGAACACTCTGTGTTCCTATTACACTTGACTGCAAATTATTTTAGGATCCTGCTCTTTGCTCCTGTGCATTCATGCAGACAATTCCCCATTCCTGGAACTAAAAGTCCCTACACATCTTCATTTATTGATAAACTTTTCTTCCCTCAAGGCTTATTTCAAGGACCACTTCCCATTAAACCGTCTCTTATTTATTCATACAAATGTGATTATTTTCCTCCTCATATTCCCCATAAATTTTTCTTTAAATATTTTCTTTGTTCTTACCACTTTCCACCTTGTATATCATTCATATATTGTATTCTTTCACCTCTCCCCATTTTATAAGATCATAGATTCAAAGGATTTAGAATTAGAAAGGACCTTAGGAACCATCTAGTTCAATTTCCTTATTTTATGGTTGAGAAGTAGAATCCCAGAAGGGTAAAATTATTTACCTAAAGCCACAGTGGCAATCTATAGGTTTCAAGTAAGCTCCATGAGATCAGGTTCTGTGTCATAACAATTTTTGTATCTCTAACATTTAGCCAAGTATTTTGCACATAGTAGGTGTTTAATCACTGTTAAATGAATTATATTTACAGACATCTGTGGTGAATGTAGGTGACTGTATACTGCATTTTGTTATTGATGTGTCTTGTAAGAAATAAGTGTTGACACTCCTATAATGAAAATGCTGTTACTGCAAATCTGTCAGTTTGATGGTACCCTAGAGCTGCCTTGTAGGATTTCATTACCTATTACGGTAAATAACATTTCTGCTGTGAAAATGTGAAAAATGAGTTTCAGTGGACCAGTTATCTTCTTCCAGTTTGCAATCAGTATATTAAAGAAAGATCCTACACAGGAGATAAGATTTATCCCATGCATTATGATACTGCTAGGCAAGCTGTGCATGAAAAAATAAAACACAGCTTAGTGGAAAAAAAGACAAATTCAAACCTTAAAAGGTGAGCTCAATTGTATGTCTGACTGGCTTGACTAATCATGAAAATTAATGTTTATCATGGAATTATACATTTAATTAGGATAGCAATTCAAAATCTGAAGTATGAAATATTTCATTTACTATTAATTTTCAAGTATTAATCATATATTTAAAGGTCAAATTTTAGACTCAACACTAAATCCTATTATGTTTTTTAATATTCTACTTGTGTGTATAGTAGTATAAAACATTTTTGGTAATAAAATAGATTTATTCAAATGCAAAATAACTTTAAATATTTTCCTGTTAGGAGTTAATTTGTACACAAAGTCCTGGGTACTCAGGGGCATAGATTCCCAAGATGCCTAAAATTAATATAATCTTAACAAACTATCCTTTTTCCTCAGGATATACAAATTTCAAAGATGCCAGAATGTAAAGTAATTCATAAGTACTTGTAATGAATAGGGGAAAATAAAACAGGAGCAGCTCTGAGATTAGGAAGTTGAACTATGCTAATTAGTGTATCCTTATTTTTTTCTCTGTCCTTTTCTCATTTCCTCCTTCCTTCCATTAATTTTTCTACCATTGATGATAGCCTCAAATAGATTGGCACTAAAGAGTAGCCAATCAGGCACTACATTAAGCATGGGGATGAAAAAAAAAAGGCAAAAGATAGTCTCTACTCTCTAAAGGAGCTCATGGTCTAGTGTGGAAGATAATATCCAAAAAATTACATACAAACAGGAATTACATATGGGATAAATTGGAAATAATCGACAGGGTGAAGATACTGAAATTAAAGGGAAAGGATCCTAGTAGAGGGTGAGATTTTAGCAGGGACTTGATGGAAGTCAGAGAAGTCAAAACATGGAGATGAAGAGAGAGAATGAGCATTATATGCATGTAGGACAGTCAGTAAAAATGCTTGGAGCTGGAAGACTCTGGACAATATCACTGAATTGTAGAGTATGGTGGAGGATCAGGTAGAAGAATGGAAAGGGAAGTTGTAAAAGAATTAGAATGCCAAGCAGAGGATTTTGCCAAACCTCTATTTTCTAGAGGTCACAGGGAACCACTATAGATTGCAGGGAGTGGGGAATGGTGGAGGACCAGGGTGGAGTGGTGGTGTGTAGATGATATTGTGACTCCTTATCTTTTAGAAAGGTCACTCTAACAGCTGACTGGAGGATGGACTGGAAAAGGGAAAGACTTGTTGCAGGGGAACCAACTAACAGGCTATTGCAATAATCTAGGAATGAGGTGATAAGGGTCTTCATGAAGACAGTGTCAGTACCATATGGAAAAGGGGGGTAAATTCAAGAGAAGATATGAAAGTAAAATTGATAGGACTTGGCAATAGATGTAAATGGTAAATAAAATTGATACATTTAGTATATGCTTTCCAAAGTAAAAGACCAATAAATAGAATAAAATTCTATTTTAATATGCCCCCAAAGTGATTATTTATAATAAAGAATAAAAGCAAAAGAAAGAAGGAAAAAAGGGTCTCAGCAAAACTTACCAAACCATCAATAGATTTTGACAGTATATGTAATCTTCCAAATCCATAATCCCACACTTCTACAAAGAAGACACTAATGTGCATCTTCTTGTCTTTTAAGTCATGCTTGAACATAATAATTTTACAGAATTCAGCTTAATTTCATTGTTTTTGTGGATTTTCCATTTACAGTGTTGTAGTCATATGTTTTGTCTTTCTGGTTCTGCTTACTTCATAGTGCATCAATTCACATGAGTCTTACCATGCTTCTCATTATTCTTCATAACCTTTATTTCTTATGATGCTCAAATATTCCATTATATTCATATAACAGTAAGACGGGTAGTAAGAGAATAAAGAGAAAACTCAGATTAACAGAAAGGATCAAAAAGGAGAGGATGATCAGCAATGCCAAAGGCAGCAAGTAGGTACAAAAGGATGAAGACTGAGAACATACTATCAGATTTGACAATGGAAAGATAGTTCATTAATTGGGAGAATGCAATTTAAGATAAGTGATGAAGTCAGAAGCTAGATTGCAAAGGTTTGAGGAATGAGAGAAGAAATGGAAGCAAAATGTATAGACACTTTTTTTCCTTCAAGAAGTATGAGTGAGGAAAGGAAGAGTTATATGAGAATAACTTGAACAGAAGCTAGGGTCTAGTGAAGGATTTTTAAGGATATTGGAGATGAGCATGCTTGATGACAGGATGAAAGATACAAGTTGATTAAAGATTTTTGAGGGGAGATGATTGAAAATAATAATAACTAACATTTATAAAGCACTTTAAGGACCTGGGGAAAAAAGAGAGAGAGTAGAAGAAAATATATGGGTGTTCTGGGATGTAGAGAATGGGAGAAGAGAAAACTCATGCCCTGTGGTATAACTTGTTTTCTTAAGGAAATAGGCAAGAACCTGAGCTCAAAGAGAGGGAGCAAACAAAGGTATGGGAGGACTTGAATGAGAAGGAAGAGAAGACTTAGAATAGTTCTATGAGGAGGGAGATATGGAATCACTTAAGGAGGAAAAAAAAGGATTGACAATGCAATGAGGTCCCATTTGAAGTTGCATGCCATGAATGTGTAATGTACACAGTCAGCATAATTATAGGATTTCCTTTTAGCTTAATTAAGCATTTTCTGAGTAGGAGCGGAGGAAGCAAATGATAGGAGCAATCAAGAGTTGAAGTTGGGCATCAAAATGATGTTCTTTTTTTAAGACAAAGGAACAAGAGATTTATGAACAGAGGATATTGTGGAGTTACAATGGCAAAGTTATTGAGTTTAGCATGGAGTTTATAATTTGCTATAAAAATGAGGGCTTCTTTCTCACACTCCCAATAGATAGAGGCATATTACTTTCCAAACATGTTCAGTTTTTTGCTGTAATGCCATCAAGATGTTTCCATGTCTACTATTAAGAATAGATGACCACTTTGGCAATGTATGCTAACTTTATTTCCCAACTGATAAGCTCTTTATTTATTATAATCTTTCCTTTATTTGTTATAATCTTCCATGTGTAGCAGAAAGACAAAATGACCAGAGAAAAATAACAGCAGAAAAATCACCTCTACACTATTAAAGAGAAGTTCAGTTCAACCTCAATGAATTTCCATCGATTTGCCTGATTGCCCACTTCCATAGAGATTGCACCTTAGCAATTGACAATTAGTATGCAAATTTATTTATGCTTGTCTTTGTACACAATGTTTGCATCTGGTTTTTGTCCACATTTCTTGGCCAATACATTAGTATAATATGTAGTATGTATTACATGAGGCAAGACTGTGAATCAATATGACCCAGGAATTTTTCTCCTAGCTTAAAGCATAATGTGCTGCAGTATGATAACATCCATGTTCTTTGGATTGTGTGCTTTTATTCAGAGGCTATGGCCAAAAACAAATATAATTCTTCTTTGACTGACTTCCATCTAAAAGCTTAGTCAAGATTAGGAAGCCAAAAACTACTTGGCACAGCTTTGAGTGCATATTGAGCAATATTCTCCAATTGGCACACAGCTTAGAAGTCATGTGTATCCAGATGTTCAATGCCAAAAGATGTCCATAGAGGGATGCCATACTAGTTCAGCTGAGCATACTTTGGGAGAGTGGATATGTTACCCTTATGGACAAAACAGTCAAGACTGAATCTCTCAAAGGATTATAGGAACTGCAGCCTAAATGGTTCTTTAAAATCACAGTGCTATAACCTTATTTTATAGATGCTATAGCTCAGAAAGGAGAACTTATGTTTAGTCCAGACTGAGAAACAACTACATGACAAGAAAAGGAGATGATAAGTGTCTCCAAAGAGTTGAAATACCTGTTATTTTTTGATACAGAAATTAAAATCCAGTATCAGTGGGTGCAAAGAAAAATTCCCCCAAAATTAGAAAAGTTGAACTATAAGAAGTGGTGAGCATTCCATCTATGACTAGCTTCTATCAGAGGATGAATTACCACTAAATAGGATGCTTTAGATTTAGATGAATTAGAGAAGCACTTCTTAAACTGTGGGTCCGAACCCCCATATGGGGCTGTGAAAAATTTGGCAACAATAAAAGGTTTCTGAACATGTAACAACCAAAAATTATTTAAAAATCAAGTGCATAATGAATTTGAGGTTTTTCTGGCAATGTTTCCCTGTATTGCATGGCACAACTTCACTGCATCCTGGATTTAGAACACAAAGAATGTGCCCATTACACTGTGCATGCCCTCAGGCCATGCAACTCCAATGAAAGCTGCCAAAATGAAAGGGACTTGGGAGTAGAAAAAGTTTAAGAAGCCTTGAACTAGAGGACCTCTCTAGTTCCCTCACACTCAGATAGTTTTAAACTCCTGACAGTAAATGATAACTATCAAATAAGAGATAAGAATAAAAGGGACAAGAAGTTCAGAGGAAGGAAATAAAGATCTCCTTTTAAGTGGTTTCAGTAAAACTTCATGGAGTAGATAGAACTTGACTAAGACATTGGTCTTAAAGGCTGGCCAGACACTAGATAGGCAGGAGGTACAATAGTAGGCAATTTATAAGAAGAAGGGCATGTTCAACATATGGAGGTAAGAATGAGAACATGATATATAAATAAGGTTAATAAGTAGATCCATTTGACTAAAATAGAAGGTTTCAGGGTATGAAGATTTGTCAGAGAAAATTCTGGGAAATTCACTAATTAAGGTAGTATTTTTGCTTCTGACAGGCAAATTAATTTTTGTTGTTTTTAATTTGAGCATAAGTAAGGTTCCATGACCTTTTAATCTTTAGAGCATCTGGTTAAAGTTGATCTTCTAATAAGAATCTTTGAAAATGGAAGAATAAAATTCAAGCATATTTGTAAAATTTTCTTCAACTTAATTCCAAAAATACTTATCAGATGCTTACTGTATTCAGAGTGCCCTATTTGTCACTGGAGGTCAAATGCAATTTGGATAATACACAACCCCTGTCTTCATGGAAGTTAATGGTTTAATGGGAGAATCTGATGCATATAAAGAGAAGTGTAACATAACATAATGGATATGCCCATCATAAGAAGGCAAAATTTAGTGTTTAAGGAATTCTAAAGTTGAAGATTATGACAAACAGAGTATAGACAAGACCTCAATGGAGGATATAGAATTTAAGGAAAGGACAGGGAAGAACTCAGAATGCCAGGTGTGGCATGACATATCTTTAATCTCTGCTACACAGAAAAGCTGAAGTTAATGGATTTCAGCAGTATAGTGAACCTCTTAGAGTGGAGAGAAGATTAGAGGGACACCAAGATGATTAGAGAGGCGTGAGCCAACCTATATTAGAAATAGAACAGCTAAAATCTTCTGTGCCATTCAGAAGTGAGTTTGGCCCATGAGTAATGACTGTATTTTCATCCTGGGCAGCATAGGAAGACCTAATCAAACAAACAAACAAGTGAAATGTCAGCAGGTCAAAAAGGGACGGGGTGGCATTATATAAGAAATAGTATTAGCAAAAACACAGGCAAAAAACACGTGTGAAAGCCTTGGCAAATCTAGTTAGTGGTGGATATAGAGTACATGAGTGGGGATAATAGAAAACAAGTCAAACACCCTAGGTGCTGTTTTCTTGTGGATGGGAACTACAATAAGAGAACCCCTAAAAGGGAAAAAGAAATTTACATGATACCTTTATTATATATTTAAAAGAAATAGCAAGTTGTACATAATAAATTTATAGTTTCATGTGCAATCATCTTTTTTATTATACTATATGTTATAGAATTGCTTGTTTTTTTATAAATTAAGAATAAAATTTTTTAAAAGAGAGAAATATTTTCCTCAGACTATAAGAATTTTTTAAAAAATTATCTTGAAAACCTCAAGATTTTGTCCTTTCAGGTGGTCTCAGAGAGATTAAAACTAGGAGGTAATATTCACAAGTCTTCATAAGTATTTACACTTCAAATTTCTTCAATTTATATAAATATAAATTCTTGTTAACCAGTTAAGCTAGCCCATTAGCCACAGTAGCTGGAGGTTCAGTCTGTATCTGGGGTTTGCAGTAAGAAAGTATAAATCGAGAATATAAATAAATATCATTTAACCTCAAAAAAAATAAAAAGGATCCATGTCAATCATTTGAGGAAGAAATCATTTTAACAGTTAATATTCAATCCTAGCTCCATTGTGCTTCCCTTTTTTGTGGCTTTTAACTTCACATGCCTTGAAGGAAATTATTTTTTGTATGAAAGTGTTACATATGCTTCTTATATTGATGAAGTAGGCCAACAATCTTTGTTTGAATAATTGATGTCCTTTAGCATTACTATCTAGCTAGAATTTACAGTTCCTCCAGTCTTGATTAACAACTCTAGTCCATAATGACTATAATAAAGACAACCTCAAATAAATAAATTGTTATAATTTGCAAAGGAGCATAAACATTACCCTGATTAATGAATAGTTCCATACTTATAAAAAATAGACTACATTTTGCTTTTATCATGAAATACAGTTTTTTTTTTATTCTTTACGCTAATGGAGTCAAGATTTGGGATTATACATTACTGGTATTAATATTTATTTCTTATTCTTAACAATATTTGCTTACATTTCTTATAGGAATCCCCTTGAGCTAGATAAATGCCAATATTTTATATTATAATGAAAAGTTTTGTAGTTGTTGGTTTTGTTGTTTTTCGTTTTTGTTTTCTTTTACAAATAATTAGATCGCTAGTTTCTCTACTGCTTCATGCTGCTAAAGCCCCTCGTGTGAATGAATAGGCACATTCATATTTATTAGGGCTTAAATATAACATGTGCCAAATTGGGAAATCACAGCATCTCTTATTTGGATAGCTTATTGGGAAAAGAGACTTGGAAATTATTTTTTAACTAACATAGAGAACAAATCAATCTCCTGCTTACATTTTGCCCATCAAACACTTAGTGTTGATTTTTGATGGGTATTCACTGCATTGATAACTTAATGGAAGGTCACAGAATGAAAATCAATCATTTTAATTAGTTTTTGTGTGAATATCAGGAAAAAATAAACAACCTAAAACTAAAATACATTTTCTGACATGATATATTTTCCCCTATTTGTAATATTGTGATTGAAAAGTAAATTAATGCATTAGAATGAATTCATATATTAATTCTTTCACGCAGGGAGCATTTACTAAGTACCTGCTAGGTACCAGGTACTGTGCTAGGTACAAAAACAAAATTAAAATAATACTGTACTAATGGAACTTATGTCCTATTGACGTAAAAGAAAATCACAAGTGAATAAAGGAAAGCAAGCAGAATGTACCTGCAACATCACATGCAAAATAAATATTGATTAACTTAATGGAGAAGGATAGAGGAATCAGAATAGGAGTTGACACTTGAGTTGAGCCTTGACAGAAGCTCAGATTTTTAGAGACAGAAATAAAGAAATTGTATAATATAGATCTTGGAGAGAACCGGTGTAAAGGCATAAACATGATAATTGTACAATAACATAGAATGGACAGGTCAGTTGTTGAAGGTATTATAGAGTTAGTTTGAACACAATTTTGGAAGTTTTTGCATATGGAGGGAGGGAGGGAGGGAGGGAGGGAGGGAGAGAGAGAGAGAGAGAGAGAGAGAGAGAGAGAGAGAGAGAGAGAAGAGTTAAGGATAACTCCAAACATGTGAAATGGGGTTACTAGAAGAATGGTGGTACCTTCAATAGAAATCAGTAAATTCAGAATTACAGAAGACTTTTGAGGGATAAATAAATTCTTTGACATACCAAATTTATAACACTTGCCTATGGGGCATCCCATTAGAAATATATAGGTACCAGATAATATAGGACTATACCTCAGAAGGCAGGGTATATTAGAGAGTCGTTTGCATGAAGATATTTGAATCCATGGGATTTGAAGAGATTATCAAGTAAGAAAATGGAAAAGGAGAAGAGATATCAAGGCAGAGTCCTATATTATACCCACATATTGGTAGTGGGAGATATATGCTTGTCCTTCAAAGGAGTGGTCAAGAACATTGGAGGAGAATCAACAAATAGCAGTCTCACAAAAATGGAAGAAAGAAAAAGGTAGCTACAGAGTGGGGATCAACAAATTTTAAATTTTGTAGAGAAGGCAAAAAATGAAGATTAAGAAGATGCCAGAAAAAAGATGCCAGCAGATTTGATACTTATGTGATCATTAGTGTCCTTTAAGACAATAGTTTCAATTGAGTCAAATGAGGTAAAAAGTCAGATTACAAGGGCTTGAGAAGTGAGTGAGAAGAAAGGTAGCAGAGACATCCAACATATCCTAGGTGTTGGTTATAAACTAGAGGAAATACATGGAAAAATAAATACAGAGAACAAGTGAATCAAGTGAATATTTTATAAATAGTGGGGAGATTTGAACACGTTTGAAGATAGGTAATAAGGAGTCACTAACTATGGAGAGAATCAAAACAGGATGGGAATAATGAAAAAATCAAGCTGCTCAAAGAGGTGGAAAAGGATTGAAGTCAGGAAGACCTGAGTTTATTTCTACGTAACTCTAAACAAGTTAATTATTCCTTCTCAGACTCAGCTTCTTAATTTGTAAAATGAGAATGATAACAGCACCTACCTCAGGGGTTTTGTGAGTATTAAAGGAGATGGTATTTGCAGAAATGCTTTGTAAACCTTAAATTGTTATATAAATGCTGGCAATAATAATTACTATTATTTAATTATTTTTACAAAAACAAAATATTGTTTGTTTCTTCTAAGCAACCTTTGGAGTTAATATTTTTAAGCATCATTATTATCTCCATTAGGAAAATTAGACCATTTCAATTGATATTTAAATTTTCAAAACCTTTAATCTTCACTTAGATATTTGCAAATAATTCATTAATCATGTATAGAGGGGCTGCTAGGTGGCGCAGTGAATAGAGCGCCGGCCATGGAATCAGAAGGACCTGAGTTCGGAGCCGGCCTCCGACACTTAATCCGCACAAACAAAAACCTAGCCGTGTAACCTTGGGCAAGTTACTTAACCCCAATTGCCCTAAAGGGGCGGCTAGGTGGCGCAGTGAGTAAGAGCGGGGGCCTCGGAGTTTGGAT
Organism: Gymnobelideus leadbeateri; assembly: GCA_011680675.1. NCBI lineage: Eukaryota > Metazoa > Chordata > Mammalia > Diprotodontia > Petauridae > Gymnobelideus > Gymnobelideus leadbeateri. The sequence continues at coordinate 20,843 of WOXC01012413.1, read as the reverse complement.
GACCCGAGATCAGATTCGGCCTCAGAAAATGAGCACCCATGCATAATGACTAGCCGTGTAACCTTGAGCAAGTTACTTAACCCCAATTGCTTTAAAAAAAAAAAATCATGTATAGAAAGGGTATGATGTACTGAAAATCTTGCAAAAAAAATTAGACCTTTCAACTTAGTAGTACAGTCACACAAAGGTCAATCATTTGCTCTTAAGTTCAAGTTATTGGGCAAATATGCTTCCTGTGGCTTACATTTTCTAGCCCCGGTATGAAAGATGAACAAGTAAATGAAAAGCATTTTGACTGTCAAAGTACCTGATGTGAATAAGCCCACTTAGAAAGCAATAAAAATGTTTGCCTACAACACGTGTCGAAATATCTTTCAAGCTAAGAAAGGGCCATTTGTCCAGCACAGCGTTTTACACTTAGTAGTTGCTCATAGAGTTGTTGAATAAATGAAATTATTTTTTCATTCCTATAAGGGTGTTTTACTTATATGTGGGATGAGAGATTTTGAGCTGATTCTCTAATAAACTGTCTTTTCAACAAGCAATTCATCCCTTTCCACCTTCCTTTTATGTACTCTTATTCATCTAGAGGAGGGAGAATTTTCCTTGAGCTACCAAAACGTTACACTCTGCACCTAGCCTAGAAATATCCTTAGGTGCCCCAGGCAAACCACATCCAACACTCTACTGACAAATACCAAACACAACCCTTTCTTTTTATAAACTTTTGCTCCAATAGAGTAAGACTAGATAGACCAAAATAGGTCAAGTTTTGAAACCTTAAATAAAGTGAAGGTTTGAGTTTGAATAACTCAGACATAAACACTATCTCTGAGATATGTGAATAATTAACTAAATCATCTGCTTACTTGCTTCAATCCCTCACAGCCCTCCACTTTAACCATGTCTATTTAGCATGTCTTTCTTTCTGATAGATGCAGTAATATCCTCATTTCTCAGACCCAAGAAAGACACTTCCTGTTCTCCTCAGCATCTTTTTGGGACATCCTGTACCAAAGAAATAATAGGTTCAGTCCCTGTAACCCTTCCCTTTTTTTGAAAGTCCTTTTCATATCTCTCCCCTTACCTTGAAAGCTATCCATCAAAGTTCTTCTTGTGTTGTCACTCCCTTTAGTTCACACTTTCTTCTGCATATCTCCATAAAATTAGTGAATGTTATAGCTGGAGGGTGCCTTAAAGATCACCTTGTCTAAATTATTCATTTTAACCACATAATCTTAAAGTTCAAAAACAGTCTAGAGGTCAACTATGCCAATCCCCAAGTGAAGTCAACTATGCCAATCCTCTCTATAATATCACTGACAAGAGTTCTTCCAGCTTCTGCTCAAACATGTTCTGTGAAGGGAAATGCTCAAGTTATCTAGGTAGCACTTTCATTGATGGCTGGCTGATTATTTGACAGTTCTATTTTACATTGAGCTGAAATCTGCTTACCTTTGTTTTCTTCTTTGCACTTAGTTGCTGAGGCAAAACAAAACAAACTTAGACCTTCTTCTACCTGACATCCTTTAGAATATTTGAAGACAAATTTTATGCCTGACCTATTGCTCCCCTGCCAAGGCTTCTCTTCTTAATGAAGTCATGCTAGCTCTTTGGGATCCCTGCTTTCCTTTCTAAATATATTCTAGCCATTCTTGGAAAAATAAAATTCAGAATTTTTCTAGTAATCAAAGTAAGGCTTGTTGGTCTATAGTTTGTAGACTTTTTATCCTTTTCTGAAAAATCAGGAAATGATTGCCTTTATACAGTCCTTTGGAAATTTTTTTTCACCCTCAATATTCAAAGATTATAGAGAGACAGAGAACATTAAGTATATTGTTCATCTTAGTTTAGTGACAAATATATCATTTTTGTTTGGTTTTGTTCCATCCAAAGGTTGTTCTCTTTTCACCAAAACTGATTTGTGTTGTTTATATTATATTTTGCCAGTCTCACCTCATTATGATATCTAGTGGTTCTGAAATAATTTGTATAAGACCCATCACAACATTGCATTCATCTTCCAGTATTTACCCTAGATGGTAGAGTGGATAGAGTGCTGCAGTTGAATTCAGGAAAACCTGATATTGAAACTTGCCTCTGATACTAATAGTTATGTGATCCTTGACCAATCACTTCTATCTGCCTTGGTTACTACAACTGTAAAATGGGTTTAATAATATCAACAACCTCTTATGGTTATTTTGAAGAACAAATACTATTTATAAAGTACTTTGCACATACATACACACACTAAGGGTGGTTGATAAATTTCCTCTTTAGTTAGTTCTTCCTTTGGAATGATTCCATTTCCTATCCTCAAAATTTCATCCTTAAGAGCTTACTAATCCTAATAGGTATCTTTACCTAAAGAATTTTAGTTCATGAGATCTTGCCTTATTTTTCCTGAACCCTTTGAAATCTGTTCTACCTAAAATATGATCAAATCATATATAACTATTTGTTTTCTATTTCTCCATTTAAAAATTAAGACAGAGGGATCACTTCTTTTTTTTTTTTTTACTTTTTGGAGGGCAATTGGGATTAAGTAACTTGCCCAAGGCCACACAGCTAGGTTTTTGTTTGTGTGTGCATTAAGTGTCTGAGGCCGGATCTGAACTCAGGTCCTCCTGACTCCAGGGCCGACGCTCTACTCACTGCACCACCTAGCCACCCCCAGCGGGATCACTTCTAACAAAGGTTATCATTATTTCTGCTTTAACAGTCTGTTCCAATTTTTTAGTGAGAATCAGATCAAAGATAACCATTGTATTCATTGTTTTCTATACCTTTTTAAGGGTTAAATTATTGAACAAGCTTAAAAATGATGAATTGCTCTGGACTAGAGAGCTTCTGCAGGTATGCTGAAAATTTGAATCACTTTTAATCATAGTTTGCCCATTGCCAGGAGTGTCATCTTTCTGTTTCCATAAATCTTCCTGTATGTTCTCCTTCAGTTCAGGTGGTAGGAAGCCAATCATGAGCAGCTCCCCTAAAGATGTTTGCTGTGAATAACTTTAAGAGTCTAATGACAAAGTATAATGAACTCTGTATTCAACAATAAATTAAAGCATAACATTCAAGAAACTAAAGCATAACATTCACAACAACATAACATAACTTATTGCTAAGGTGGCCACATAGTCTTAAACAAAACATATCATTCAGTATATCTTATAGTCGTCTTTGAGGGGTAGCATAAAACATAAACACCATCCACCCCTAGATCACAATAAGTTACAATCTCTTCAGTCAATACAGAGTAAACAAAGTAAAGTCCTCTTTCATCTTGACTTAGGGCTGGTTTCCAAACCCCATGACTCCTCCTCCATGGACTGACCATTCCAACTCTTGCCTAGATTCACACATAAGCAGCTTTCTCTCCTGTTTCCTATCTCAGCTCACAGTGCCTGCTCCAAGCTTTTTGCAGTTTCTGTTTCTAGGAAAGCAAAACTTAACAGGGCTACAAAAATATTTACACACATTATCAGTGCTATAATCTCAATTTACTTTCTGTCTGAGAAACCAATACAGAAAAACAGACAGGGGTTCTGTCTGAGGAATCTTAACAACATCAGACAGGGCTTCTGTCTGAAAATCAACATAGAACAACAGACAGGACTTCTATCTGAATAAGTAACACAGATCAACAGACAGAGAGCCAACATTACAAACATTCTCTCTCTCAGTTCTGCCTGCTCCCAGCTCTGCTTGTGCTCATATTTGCTCCTTCTTGTTCCACTTGTTTTGAAAGCTCCTTGCACTAAGGGCTCCCATGTGGTTATCTTTGGCCTATTAAGGGGCAAGAGAGATCTTCAAACTCCCTTAGGCCTATAAAGGGCAATACAAGGTATACTGTTTTTCAATCAAAGACTTTTGATACAATCAAAGGTGAGACTCAAAGGTACTTGATTAACTAAAACTTCATTGAGAAAAATAGCAAAAAATTACATTTTGCTTGCCATTACAGATTTATTGTATATATCTATGAGGATATCCCTTTTGTTTCTCCTTTCAATGATCTTCCATCAGACACTTTCCATAACCCTTACCCTACTTCTGGGTCATAGATTTTCTCACATATTATCTCTTCCACCTTTTAAGTTGTTGATATAAATATTGAATAGAACAATGATAAAAGCAGCTTCCTGGGGTACGACACTAGAGGTTTTCCATAAAGAAAATTATCTTGGGTGTGGCTATGTGGGGCAGTGAATATGAGCAGGTTACAGGCCATAGAGGACCTTAAGAAGGATTTTAAAAACAAAATAAGAGAAGTGGAGGAAAATTTGGGAAGAGAAATGAGAAGGATGCAGGAAAAGTATGAAATGAGAGTCAACAGCCTGACTGTTAAATTTAATTGGACTACCTGAAAGCCACGATCAAAGAAAGAACCTAGAAATCATCCTTCAAGAAATTCTCGAGGAAAATTGCCCTGATCTTTTAGACCCAGAGGGGGAAGTAGAGGTTGAAAGAATCCACAGATCACCTCCTGAAAAATATCCCAAAAAGAAAAGTCCCAGGAATATTATAGCCAGGTTCCAGAATTCCCAGATCAAGGAGAAAATACTACAAGCAGCCAGGAAGAAACAATTTCAATATTGTGGAAACACAATCAGAATAGCCCAGGACCTGGCAGCTTCTAAACTGAGGGATCAAAGGGCATGGAATATGATATTCCCCAGGGCAAAAGACCTGGGATTAAAGCCAAGAATCATCTACCCAGCAAAACTGAGTATTTTGTTTCAGGGGAATATATGGTCATTCAGTGGAATCGAGGACTTTCAAGCATTCTTGAGGAAAAAAGCAGAGTTGAATAGAAAATTTGACATTCAGACACAAGAAGCAGGAGATGCTTGAGAAGGTAATCAGGAAAAAGAAATCAAAAAGAACTTATCAAAGTTGAACTATTTATATTCCTACATGGAAAAACAATAACTGTGACTGATGAAACCTTTCTCATTATAAAAATAATTGAAGAAGGGTATATGGGCATTTGAATACATATGTGAATGTGTGTATATATGTTTACAGGTATACATGGATAGAGGGCACAGGTTGAATTTGGTGGGAAGGGATGATACTTAAGGGTTGAAGTTAAGAGGTGAGAGAGGAAAGTGGCAAGAGGAAATGGGGAGAGACAGAGTAGGGTAAACTATCCCATGTAGAAGAAGCAAGGGGATGTGGCTGCAGGGGAAGGGAAGAACAGGAAGGCAAAAAGGCAAAACCATATTCTCATTGAATCTGGCTCAGGGAGAGAATGACATACATACTAAATGGGATATCTCACCCTGCAGGAGAGTAGAGGGAAGGGGGATGAGAGGGAGGATGATGGAGGGGAGTACATTCTGGGGGGAGGGTAGGTTGGAAGTACCCACTTTCAAAGAGGGACAGGATCAAAATAGGGAATGGACCAGGTGGGGGGTGGGATGGGTGGGAGGGAAATATAAGCAGTCTTTTACAATATATCTACAATGGTAATGTTTTACATAGCTATACATGTACAACACATACTGAATTGCTTATCTTCCCAGAGGGAATAGGTGAAAAGGGAGGAAGGGATTGGATCTGAAATTCGAAGTTTTAAAATTAAATGTTCCAAATATATATAAATATTATTATTAATACTATTTTGCATGTAATTGGGAGATAAGATGTGCAGGCATTGGGGCACAGAGATTGACCTTGCCCTAATGGTAAAGTTGAAGGGCACATGGGAGAAGATATGGGAGAGCAGATAGGATGAGGGGATATCTTGTGGGACTGCTATTCTGGGGTGGTGGGTAGGGGAAAAATGGGGAAAAGATTGTAAGTCAAAATCTGGTGGAAATGAATGATGTAAATCAGAAGTTAATAAATCATTTGTTAAAAACAAAAGGTATATCCTTTCTATTAATTTCGAATCCTCCTAACTATACTGTCATGTAGTCCTCACTATCCCATAATTACTGTAAGGATATCACAGGAAATTTCAAATTCTGAGTTAAAATCTAGGTATACTACTATCCAAACTATTTTCATGATTTAACAATATAATAACTTATTAAAAATGAAATTGTTTGCCTTATATTTTCTTAATGAACCCCCTCTGGCTCCTAGTGATCCTCTCTTCCTTATGTGAGTACTCACAAGCCAAACATTTAGTAATGTTTTTTTTTTCCTCCCAATAACTAATATCACTTTTTTATAGAATGAACAATCCACCTTCTTTGCTATTAGGAAAATTTATTCATTTGTCATTTTCTAGTACAATAACACTTCTTTTATGAGCAACCATTCAATTATCCCTGGGTGGTTTAGCAATTCCATTGGCCACTACTTTTTGTTCCTTGTGTTTCAACTGAACTGAGAATAGGCACTAATTTTTTTTCTGTTGAGTCTTTCTTTGAATGCTCAGTACATAACAAAGTATCTGTTATTTATTTGCCACTTAATAAATGCTTGTTGACTGACTCACTGATTGACTTGAACCCATTAAGGGCAACTAGATGGTCTTTCATTATCTCATTTGTTTTTCTGTTCAAGTCCTTCCTAACTCTACAAGTGTGACCCTTTTCAACATGGAAATCAGAACAAACAGAAGCAAAATGGGAATTAAGGAATTCTCCTTTCTTTCTGTCACCTATAAAAATCATCCCATCCAAGTAAAAATGGTAGACTGACATTCCCCTTTTTTCTTCTTGCCTCCAGCTGAGGTTAAAAGTTCCTTCATAAAAACCATTCTTTGCAAGCCACAGCCAATCCTGGGCTGGCTGAGTTTTTAGTACTATGTCACTTTTAAAAATTCTTTGTTTACAAGTCTGTTCTTTCAGCTTTGTATACAACATCTTGAAATCAGTGAAAACCCCATGTAATCTCATTATGCTCCTTAGATACCTTCCTGGTATTTTTTCCTTATCAATAATTCTTAATAATAAGCATTAACTAAGGAGCATATTTATAAATACTCATAAATATTCATAAATAACTTATTCATAATCTCCTTCTTGAATCATTTCTTCTATTTTCTATAAGGACTTTTCATATGCTTCACTAAGCCAGATAGTGTAAAGACATTCTAGCAGCCCTTTGGGCATCTCCTCAAGCTGGGAAACTCACAAGCATTTAGTAAAAACCATAGTTGTCAGTTGTATATGAGAGAAACACAAAACATCCTCCTAATGCCACTAGAACAATTTTCCTTGCCTCTCTTCCTAAATCTCAATTCTAATAGTCTTTGTAATACCAGTTGAAAACCTTCAAAGCAAAATATATCAGCAAACTACATGCTTAGCATGGCTGTCTCCACATCTGCCTTTGGGCTTTTATCATCTTTAGACACCCAGCTATTCCCTACCTGGTCTGCAGCTATTTTCTTTCTGTCTTGCCTCCAATTAACATGGGATATATCTAGTACACACATAGTTGCTTGCATGTTCTCATCTATTTCATTAAAATGTGAACTCCTTGGGGCGGCTAGGTGGCGCAGTGAGTAAGAGCGCCGGCCTTGGAGTTGGGATGACCCGGGATCGAAACTGGCCTCAGAAAATGAGCACCCACACATAAATAATGACTAGCCGTGTAACCTTGAGCAAGTTACTTAACCCTAATTGCTTTAAAAAAAAAGTGAACTCCTTCAGGACAAGAGCATTTTTTTTATTTCTATATTTTCACCTTTCTTTTGATCTTTAGTATTTAGCACAGTACCCGGCATATCGGCAATGCTTTATAAATGTTTTTTGATGACAATGATAATGAAAATAATTACTGCATTGATAAAGAACTCACAATTTCCAGGTGAACTAATAACTGGAAGAATAATTAGATCTGCAATTAGAAGCAAGTTTTGCCAAACAAAATACCACCCCAATGGTGTTTTATAGGAATGTTCAGAAATATGACAAGCTCCCTTCTAGTTTTGCCTATCTCTTCTATTCCACAGGTCAAAAAAGTGCCTCATAACTACAATGCCTTGTACAATTACAGTGCTTTCTGATTCTTAATGCAGTGCTTTCTACAAATGTGGGCTTCCATAATTTGGAAACCCATCATAACTTTCACACTTCTCCACTTCTGCAAGAAAGTATCAAAAAAAAATCAAAGCTCTAGAGCAAGAAAGGACCTCAGAAGCAATATGGATCAACTGTTTCATTATATGGATAAGGACACTGAGGTCTCAAGAAGTTAAGTGAGTTTCCTAAGGTGACATGGGTAGTATATATCAGAAATGAGAGTTGAACTCATGTCCTTTGACTCCAGAGCCAGGGTTCATTTCACTGCCTCATGATTGGATGAATATAATAACTCACAGTCTATAATGCTTTAAGGTTGGCCAAGAACTTTCCTCAAAATAATTCTGTGAGGTGAGTATTAGTTACAGAAATTGCTTTTCTAAATAGTGATGGCTTTCAAGGGATGAAACTCGGTCTTGATTCCTCCCTTGTTTTTGTACTCATTTTTGTCCCCTCTCTTTGGATCTTATATCCTGTGAAACCAATTAGAATGATACTGAGGATAGTCAAATTTGTGCATCCAATGATGGAGCTGAGAAATATACAACCATTTTGGAAAGCAATTTGGAAGTATTCAAATAAGGAGACTAAAATGCTTTACCCCTTGACCCAAAGATTCCACTACTAGGCATTATACCCTAAGGAAATGATTCATAAAAATTAAAAAGCAATGTTCACCAAGATATTTATAGCAACTTTTTTTGTAATAGCAAAGAACTAAAAGCAAAATACTTGTCCAGCAATGGGATAAAATGGCTTAACAAATTGTGTTACATTATTGTAATGAAATATTACTCTGCTATAAAAAATGATGAGTGTGATCTGTACAGCAAAGCATGAAAAGACATATAAACTGATGAAGAAGGAGACAATGAAGAAGTTACTTATAAATGCTTTTCCTTCTATTAGTACAAATGTTCTTAACCTAGGGTACATGGAGAGATTTCGGGAAGTCCATAAACTTTGATAGGATAAAAAGCTTTGACTATTGTAGAGACTGCTTTCTTGGATCTGCTTATGTAAGATAACTACAACAGTCTAAATGGAAAGAAAAATCACGATAAAACAACAAAGTGGATGTAGTAATTTTCACTTTAAAAAAGTATGTATCAAAGAAGAGCTATAGTAAGACAACCCTACCTCACTCCTTTACAGAGATGAGGGGACTAACAAGAATAGAATAGTACATATAATTTCATTTAAAAATAGATTATCAGCTTCTCTTATTTTTGTCATTTTCTTTAAAATATTATTGGTTATATGATATGGCTATCTGAGAAGGAAGGAGGAGAGGAATACTGGGAGAAATTTTAATGATTTAAAAACAAAAATATAAAATTATTTTTTTAAAAAGGAAAAGAAATGCTGGGAAGATATTAAATATCTGCATGCTTTGTAACAAAAAAAAGTAAAGGGATTTTGTAAGTTTCTTTATATCCAAGTAGCTATAGATTCCCCTTTGGTTCCTGAAAAACTCTGGGAAAGTTTTCATTTTTTTTCTTGAGCAGGTGGTATGGAAGAAATGTGAGTGTCATATGTGCAGTGCTTAATATGACAGAAGTTTGGGAAAGCTGCATGCAACATGAGGATGGATCTAGTAATTTGCTTTGTGAAGAGGGTCAGAGGTTAAAGTCATACTTTTGACTGACAGACCTGCATATTTAAACAAACATAGAGCATAGGGGAAAATATATGTTGTCAAATGTTATAAAAGTGACATTCAAGTTTGAAAAATTGTTACCTAATCCAAATTGAGAGGTATTTGCTTTCAACTAAGAGTTTTATTATTAGTGAGTCACACAGACCCCTAAATATGCTAATCATTATTTACTGATAAGTTTTTTTTAATATTAAAACTCCCATTTCAGTACAAATTTATAAACAACTTTTCCTATAGGTAATTTCGCTTGTGAAATGCTATCCATTTGTGTTAACAGAATTATGACTTAGGAATTAACAAATCACCCTAAATGCATTCAAAGCACTAAATATTTAAGCTATTTAAAATTTGAACTTGCAGTTTACAAAAGGAATGTGGGAGAAAATTCCTTTCATTTTGTTTGTAGTTTATTCTCAGTATGGCTGTGTGAAATTGTATGGTTTTAGCTTTACTTACCATGTTTAAACTATTCACAATAGCAGCTGGGTGGTGCTATTTGCAAGGCTGCCTCTGAACCAAAGAAAGTATTTTTATTAGAAGTCAAAGAACATGTGTGATACTCTAATGTGATGCAGCTGCTAAGTGCAGTTATTTTCCTACCTTTTTACTATTTTTTTTTCTTCTAAACATTTAATACATACATATATATATATATATATCCCATGTCACAGTTTAAACAAACTTTGGAGTGTTAAAGAGTCTTAGTTCATGATTTTACTTTTCTGTCAATTCATTTTTATTAAGAATATGATTTTTCCATTATTTATGTTACTCTCTCTATAAGACTTTCAATCTCATGTTTTGTTAGAATGTGAGTCAACATTCCTCATGACATTTCCATTACTTAATAATATATGTAGAATGAATTATTTGAAGTATTATTCTAGTGAATGAGGTTGCTAAAATGTCATTATCACTTTTAATCATGACACTTTTATAGCTATTTGGTTTCATAGGAAGGTGATTAATTTATGGCCTCTAAAAGTCCTATTGCTGCTTACATGCTTGCAGTTATAATTTAAGAGTGTAGTTTCTGAGTTGAACATCAAAGTAGAACAGCTTGGTTTCATTAAAAATGGATAGCATGGACTTTTATAATTTAAAATGGCTTTTAAAAAACTTAATGCAAATATTTAAGAGTATAATACATGTATAACTACTAGAGCTTAACTAGGTAAAACTGTGCCTGGGGTAAATTCATTAGGAAGGAATAGAGTTAGGGAAGGAATTAAAGACAGCCATACCACATGCATGTACTTTCATACCAAAGGGAGAAGATAAGCTCACTGAGAGCTAGTTAAGTCCTGGCTCCACGGGAGTCTGGGGTGGAATGGAGTCCCTGAAGAGGGGAATCATAGTGAAAGACCCTGATAGTGGTAGTTAGAAGGCATTATGACCCACATTCCTGGAGTACACTAGGCTAAGCAAGAAATATAGATGACAGTTAACATAGGGAACTAATGAAATATTCCCTTCTCCCTCTCCCACCCATGTGTTAGTTAGGGCTTTGCCCTTAAAGAAAATTATTTATGTAATGTTTCTACTTACTAACTATAGAAGAAAATATGTTCACACAAATTCTACTAAATAGACTTCAAATAGATGCTTTATATAGCTCTAAAATAGGATTTTGTAGTGTAAAAAAGTGATTGTAGTACTTTTCTATAAAATAATTGTTTTATATAAGGAACTTTAAGAAATATAATTATGTATTAATAATCCAGATATTCAACTGACTTTAAAATAGTGAACTCTATACCTCTAATCAATCTCTACTATTTAGAATATGGTTAATGGAGACATTGGAGGCAGCTAGGAGGCACAATGAATTGATCACTGGTCTTGGAATCAGGAAGGCTCATCTTCATGAGTTCAAATCCAATCTCAGACAGTTACTACCTGCATGACTCTGAGCAAATCATTTAACCCTGTCTGTGTCAGTTTTCTTATCTGTAAAGTGAGCTGAAGAAGGAAGTGGCAAACCACTCTTGTATCTTTGACCCCAGATAGGATCAAGTGGAGACATTAGGCAACAAAAAGATAAAACAAGAGATGAAGAGTTTTTTTTTTTTTTTAATAGCTATCTTGTAGTATTTTTTTTGCGCATATGATTCACTCTCTGAAAAATTAGGCTTTGGAATAAAAATACACTATTTTTTTCTTTGCTCTTTGGAGGGGGGAAACCAGAACAATTGGGGTTAAGTAACTTGCCCAAGGTCACATGGCTAGTAAGTGTTAAGTGTGTGAGGTTAGGTTTGCACTAAGGTTCTCCTGACTCCAGGGCTGGTGCTCTGTTCACTGTGCCACTCAGCCACCCGCATACCCTATTTTTCAAGGAGTCATTGACATCTGACAAGGAGTAAATTCAATGGTAGAGGTAGAAGTAGAACTGGGCTATATCATTCTCAATATTGTGCTAGACAGAACTCTAACTAGAGACTAGATAAATGTATGGAATACAACACAATACTCTTCATCCCCTCAAAAATATCATTTATTTATCTACCTGATGAAAATTAGGATATCATGTCATGTAGTCTAAGGATATAGCCACTTCTGACCATCTGCATACATCCCCTTTAAGTGGTAACCTCTTGGCAGATATTGTAGTAGGGACCCAAATGAGATATGCATTTTATACATGTTTAATTTATTGATTTGTTTTGTTCAATAATATTTATTTTTATAAGGGGTGGGCTTCCATCTAGAGGACTAAGGATTGTCAGTTTAGATGGGAGCTGATGAATGGATCAACAAAGAGCTTCAATAAAACATTTTGCAAAGTTCACAGAAGAAAACGAAAAAAGTACAGAAGGGGTAAATAAATAGTAATTTATTGCTACTTTGTTAAATTTTGTATATTTATTTCATTTCTTTACACGTGTATATATGTATGTATGTATATACATATATACATATAAGTAACAGTTCAGTTTCTTAGAACATTCTTCTTTCTTGTTCTTTTTGTATTGAAATATATATCAATGATTACATCCATAATAAAAAAAGAAAATTGGTTAAGGTGTGTTTTTTTTTTTTCAACAAGGCAGTACCAAAGAATGATTCTATCCACTAATCATATTTAGAGAATGCACATAGTAAGGTATTAAAATTTTTTTAACTTCCTTCACCAAAACAAAATTTAAAAACAAAATGAAATGCAACTTCAACCTTGTAAATATGAGGAACACCCAAAACGGTTTATTACCTCAGGAGAAAGTTGTATCCTGATACAAGGATGAAGAAATTATACTCTCCTTGCTATCATCATCATCATCATCATCATCATCATCATCATCATCATCGTCCACATTCCTGTTTCACAAATCACCTTATTTGGCTCCATTAATGAGGAGTGGGTATTCAGTATTTTTTTTAAAGTCATGGAGAAAATGCAGATTTTAGGCCTCAGTTGTTCTTCTTTTTCTTACCTGGTCTTCTGGCTTTCAGTTTGATATTGTGCATAATCACTTAACCACGTGTCTTAGTTATAGAGGAGCCTGAATTTTTGCAAGGCTGACACAAATTCCCACTGCCTGTTCCCCAGAGCCCCCTCTAGACCAGTCGCTCTAAGTTTCCATTTGCAAGGATTTGGGAAATCAAGTTCCAGATGTACTATGCAGGTAGGTACAATAGTCAGCTAATCTTTGTGGAATCTTTAAAGGACTCCTTTAAGAGCATAGGGTCTGGCTAGCATTTAAAACCTACTCTATATCATTAAATGACCTTCATACTTTCCTTGTAGCATCTCCCCTAAAGGTGGGGCATTCACAGAACAAGTTGTGCTGCTCGTGTGGCTACAATAAGTGGAAGTGAATTTAGATAATTAGCAGGGCATATCCTTGTATTAATGATTTATTATGCTTTTTATGCAGATCATTATTTTAATAGCTAAGTCTTTTACAGAGAATTATTTATTATGCACACATAAAACCCTTAATCTCCAAAAGGGAAGCATGATCTATCACTCATTAAGCCCTGTCAATGCTGACATAGCATCGGTCCACCTCGGAAACAGTTTTAATGGAATTTATGTTCAAAAGAATGGAAAGCCAAGACCTACCTGATACATCTAGCTGAATCTGACAAGCACATTTCCTGAGCATATTGTGTATGTGGGAAGTAAAAGAAGGAGGGGGTGGGGGTAAAAGAATTACTGGAGTTTATAGACCTTGAAAGCATGAACAAAGAATAACTGCTGAAAAGTGAATTCAGCAGATCCAACAGGCTAGGTGAACCCTGGTGGGTCTGTAGAATATATAATATATTTTCTTAGAAGCTGAGAAGGCAAGAACAGATCTTTCTTTTCCAGTCCTGCCAAAAATATCTTTGTACCTTTGCAAAATATTCTCTGGATGGTATTACTAAAGGTATTACTTAGATTAGACAGTCCCGTTTGCCTCCAGGTCAGTTATTCTCTCTAAATAACTATTCCCAATATTATTATTCCTCACCTGGGATCTCTCATGTTTCATTTTTGATCTCCCTTTATCAATTATAAAGACAACAGGTCTGTGATTTAGTAAACAAATCAGAAGGAAAGTTAGTGCCTGGGGCTAAGGGAGATTGAATGAGATCCCAAGATCACATAGCTAGTAAGGGTTTACAGCAGAATTTGCACCCTAAACTTCCTAACTCAGAGCCTATGAATCGACTACAGCAATTGCCTCTATCATTCATTCTATTTTAAAAGGAACAAAGAAGAGTAGAATATATAATGTTATAAAGTGCAGCCAGTTAGGTAGGCCCCAAAGAAATCCAATATCTTGGTCTTTTGTGAAGAAAGAAAGAATTGAATGCAGTATGCACAAACAAACATATCTATACAAACACCCAAGTAGACAACAATTAATATATGATTGTTGGCTTAACTTGATTGGATTGTAGAGGAGATAACATTTACTAGGAACTGCTATAATTTTATAGGACTGAGTACAAGTTAGATGACATGGTGGATAGAATGTGGTATCCTAGAGTCAGGAATACCCATCTTTGTAAATTCAAATGTGAACATAGACACTTACAAGCTGTATGACCCTGGGCAAGTCACTTAATCCTGTTTGCCTCAGTTTCCTCATCTGTAAAAATAAGCTGGAGAAGGCTGTGGCAAACCACGACAGTGTGTGCCAAGAAAATCCTAAGTTGTGTCACAAAGAATTGGACAGGACTGAACAACAAGCATGTTAGGGAGGTTCCATCTTATAGCTAATGGTTTCCAGAGCCAAAGCATGGCTAAAATAAACTGGGGAAGGAGACTTCAGAGACATCATTTTTCCCTTCTCATTCTTGACAGTAACCCTGTGGTAATAGTACCTTCAACTCAACACAATTCAATTCAACTCAACAAGCATTTATTAAACTCTTTAGAAGAGGCAGTCTGTCTAGAAGATAGAGTGCAAGCCTGGGAGTCAGAATCATGAAGATTTGGATTCAAAGTCTGGCTCTGAACTAACCTATCTGTGTGACCATAGACACATCATTTAACTGCTCTTTCTACCTAGGGCAACTGAAATTAGAAATTCCAACTTAATTGTCCTCTGAGTTGTTGGAAGTTGCTTTCATACTGGGAGTTCCCTAAATAGAAGAAATCACAGGTATAGACCAAATCCCACCATCTACACTTCCCCTCCCCCCCCAAAATAACCTAAATATAAATCATCATGCTAGGCTTTTGATGAGAATGACAAATACAAGAATCAGTGTCCCATCTTCAGTACTGAGATGGGGGTATGTGAAGAGAAAGGTGGTGAAGTACATTTAAGCAGACATGTAGTAAGTTGATTCCCCAGGTCTAGACCAGTACTCTTAGCAGAAGAGTTTTCCACATCCTAAGTCCACGTACTATTTTTCTCACAAGCCTATTAAATATAAATGGATGTTGTGTAAGTATGCCTTTTTGTAAGAAGTTAGTGACATTAGGAACTAATGGTGCCAATTTGTGAAAGCAGTGATCAAGGGGCAATTCTGAATGGTGGTTAGTCTCACAGTCAGAAGTGATGCTTGAGTTAAGGCATTTCTTATTTAATCAGTAATTAAAACAGGAAATAAAACCAGAACACACACACACACACACACACACACACACAAATAAGGAGCTTATTAATTCTGTGCTCTCATTTTCAAAAAAAAAAAGCAGTTTCAATGTTAAAAATAAATCAGATCTCAGTATAAACACTGCCTCCAGCCTTAAACACATGTATATAAATGCTGTATTTTATATCATAGAAACTTAGCCTTCAGTGTTGAACATTATATTCTTAAAATGTTTTACTTCTGAACACATTAAGTTACAAGCAATAAAGAGATCAAAACAGATTCTCTCCCCCCCAAAAAAAACCCCTACAATTTAAATAAAGTCTGACTTGTTATACACAGTTGAAATCTACTTCTCTATATAAAACTAAAGAATCAAACACCCCTAGGGTTCTTACACTCAAAACCCCTTCATCTTCAAAAATAGAGGATTTGATCAGATTTTCATCATGAATCAGGATTAATATCCAATTTCCTTCTTTTCCCAGTTACAAATCATTGCCAGATCCCCTACTGTGTACCTAAAGGGTTTGCACTACAACTCAGAGAGTAAGAGGAATTATCCAGAGAGATCAATTTTTAAATAGCTCATTATTTGAGATTCTGTTTCTCAAAACAGAGACTTTGGTTTGTTGTTTGTATCCTTTGAAAATTCTATTATCCTGTTTTAAAAAATGGTAGGTATAGTCACCCTGCAAATAAGAGATTACCTGTCATATTATTTTCTCTCATTGTTGCTGTTAAGCTCTGAATACATGGGTACCTGTGTCTCCAAAAAATGACTCCAATAAAAATGGAGTGATTGGGCACCTTCCTAAAGTGTATGGAGCAGAGTTTCCCTACCTACACACTGG
Organism: Gymnobelideus leadbeateri; assembly: GCA_011680675.1. Taxonomy (NCBI): domain Eukaryota; kingdom Metazoa; phylum Chordata; class Mammalia; order Diprotodontia; family Petauridae; genus Gymnobelideus; species Gymnobelideus leadbeateri. The sequence continues at coordinate 4,305 of WOXC01012413.1, read as the reverse complement.
AATAGGTTTCCCTCGTCAGATTTGACTCACTGAAGATTTAGACACACATGTGAATGACCATGTTTGAAGCAACTCTGAGATGTTCAGTGGCATTCATATTTATTCATCAACAAAAGACTTATGAAAGATTGGAAAGACTGGGTATGTAAATCTTGTGCTCCTAGAATCTATATTTTGGGAATAGTATTCTCGCAAACTTTGCATTCAACTTCCCCATTTATACCTAAAAAGTCTCTCTCTCTCTCTCTCTCTCTCTCTCTCTCTCTCTCTCTCTCTCTCTCTCACACACACACACACACAACTCTTTAAAAATGCTTTCTTATGATTCAAGCTGCTTTTTTTTTATTTTCAAAGTTGATTGATAACTCCAGGCAGGTTCCTAATTAATATTAAATGTTTAGAGACTAGTTCCCATAAGAGATGAAATGGAAGATACTCTTTTTTTTTTTCTAGCTTTCTTTTGGTCACAGTTTTGTCTTTCATGAGCTGCTCTGAATTCTCACTAACAAGATGGAAGGTCTCTCTTTTTATCATTTGGCTCCTTGTTAAATAGTTCATAATATGCTCCTTGTATTTCATCACATACTCCATTTTTTGGCAATGGATTAAGGATCTATTTCTTTCTCTATTGTTGCTAATCATTCAGCTGATATATGTGCCACAGAATGAGATTTGGTCACTATATCCACTCCCCCTGTCTGAGTTCTTCAGTGATGCCACCATCGAATTTTGTATCACATCAAAATTCCCATTCATTGTAGCAGAATATGGTATCAAAAACAAGAAATTGCATAAAAGGCAGAGTTTGATTAGAAAAGAGAAAACTATTTACACCTACATGGATTTCTCTTATCTCGATGTTCATATAGATTCCATTATGGTTAATGGGACTTACATGTGTCCATTGAGTGGAGAATAGATTTTAGTATTATATCTTGGTAATCAAAAGTAATGAAAGATGAAATGGAGGAAAATACAATCCAGTTTAATGGAATCTAGTAAGTTGTTTCAGTTTTTGAGTTTGTCTGAATGTGACAGAGACTGGTTAATTTTCAGTACTATATAAGTGGCAGCCAAATGTATAAACTGCCTGCTTTGCTCCTCTGCCCTCCCTGCTATCAAGATGAGACTATGAGGCAAGAAGAAAGTTTTTATAGCTTTCCAAGGATCATCACGTAATATTTAAATCCTGAACATTATGATTTTATAGCCCTAATGAATTCCTGAGATGATCTTTCCTAGTGTCTGACCTAAGGAGACGCTGTCATTTCACTTGGTTACCCTGTTGTTATGGAAACACAGCCAAAATGTGATTTGTTGTGATTCCATAATGCCAGTACATTTATTTTTCCTTTTTCATTTATGTATTTTATTCATTCATTCAATAAGCATGCATTAAACACACTTATTTTGTGCCCAGGAAGCAGAATATTCAGGAGCATACATCTAAAGAATATCTTATTAGAGAGGGTAGTATCAAGAGGAATCTAGATAGATAGTTGATAGAGAGCTGGCCCCAGAGTCAAGATGACCTAGATTTTATTCCCACACTTAGCACATTGGAACTGTTTCACCTGTCAAGTTGCTACTTTGCTTACCATTACAGTTACTTAATATCTCAGTGGCCTAGGCAAATCTCAAAAATATAAATGACCAGAGCCTTGATAATTTGAACTGGTGGAAGCAGTTTCCCAAAGGGAAGTTGAAATGATATGGTTGAAATGATAAGTTTTGAAAGAAGAAAAAGAAAAAGTCATTACTAAGAATTGGAATTTAAAACCTTAGCTGGTAGATTGTGAACTATAAGGTAGGGACAGACTTTTACCTTCTTTGTATCCCCATCACAATATAATTCCTGGAAGATACTGATGGGGTTTAGGCTCTGGGAACCCCCTTGAATCTTCCCACTTGATGAGGTATTTGCCTGAGACCATAAGCCTTTCATTATCCTAGGCCCAGATCTCTGTTACTCTTAACCTAGTCTAGCCCTGCTTTCCACCCTTGATCCTATCAAAATATCTATACCCAAATCTGTTACCTTTAAATTAGCCTAACCCTCCATTGTCTGTCATCTCCAGGTAGCTTTTAGCTATTTCCCACCATTAATCCAGTTTCTGGAGTCTGACCTCAGTTCCTCAAGATCCTCCTCCCTCAAGTCCTTCCCCAAACCCTTCCTCTAGACCACCCCTAGATCCCTCCCAGTCTTTCCGTACATAAAATCCATCTTGCCTTCATGGAGGTGCTGAGATTTATCTAACACAGACTCAGTCTGTATCAGATTATTCTGTCCTGCTTGTCCAATACAAGCGTCACAAATAGGCTCCTTAAGAGTCTACCCATTATGACAGTTCTTTAATAAACTTCGTTTTACTTTGGCTGAGAGAAGACTTGAGTTGAATTCATTCAGTTGGACCTGGTGTGTCAGTATTTTGGGGTCTTGAGCACCCCTAAATCGCAAACCTCAACAATACTAGGTATTTAATAAATGTTTATTGACTGGGAGGTAGATAAATAGTGCTTCTTTGATTTTGCCTACAGGCAAATGATTTGAGTAACCAGTGAAGGAACTCAAGACAAAAACCTGGATCTACACAGACTCTCCAATGGTCTCTAACAAAAGGGGAGAATACCAAGACACACCCGCCTCAAAGTCTATAGCATTTTCTATCCTGAATGTATGCCCTTCACTATAATATCAACTAATTCCCAAAAAAACTTTGTCATTCTTCCATTTTTTAAAGACCTAATCAAAAAGAGGCCACTTTCTACAGTTAGGTATCTTATAATATATACTTTTTATATTCCCAATGCAAATACAGGTTTATGCCAGCTTCTCACATCCACTGTTCCTCCCAGGGCAGAATCATTCAGAAAACCTTCCCTATGCTGCACATGGAAACACGTGTTATGCCTTATACCCGGAGGGCAACTGAAGTACCTGAAGTATCTCTGATATTCAAAGTCAACTTTTATTGGAAAGATAGGACATGAATACTTGGAAGGGTCACAATTATAGTGTTTTGTTAATGTGGAGATACTTCATAGGATAGGGATATCTAAATTAGACCTAAAGAAAGGTTGTAGCTCTTTAGTCATGCCCAATTCTCCATGACCGCATTTGTGGTTTCCTTGGCAAAGATACAGAAGTGGTTTGCCATCTCCTTTGGTGGATTAGGCAAACAAAGGTTAAGTGACTTGCCTACCTGGAGTCAGGAAGACCTGAGTTCAATTCCTGCCTCAGATATTTACTAGCTGTATAACCCTGGGTAAGTCTCTTAACCTTTATGCTAGAATATGCTAGAATTTATACCTGTGACTCTGAATTTTCTTTGCCAAGAAAACTCCATGGACAGTATAGTTCACAGACTCATCAAGAGTTGGCCACAAATGAATTGACTAAACAACACCAACTGGCCTCAGTGTCCTATAAAATGAGGGTTTCAAATACATTGTCTCTAAGGTCACCTTCCAGCTCTAACCAAGTGACACTCTGATTTTATGATATCAGTATGGTTCATTTCCTGAAATAGTGTTATGTCACTTTCATCATCTATAGGGCAGCAAATCTCCTTCACAAATCTCACTATGAAAGAAAGAGATTGGGGAATGAAATAATCAACTTTGGTTTATTGACTGCAGGATAGGCAAATTGATGGTTGCACAGAAAATGGTGATTCTTTGTATGGATGACTGAGACTGACACCAATGTAGATTAAACTATGTTATCTATCTTCCATCTATTTATCTATTTACTTCTATCATTTCTAGCTTATGTATGTGTGTGTGTATATACATATATGTGTGTGTGTATAATATGTATGTATACACCTCCATCTTTCATTATTTATCTCCCTATACTTCACTCTTCCAAGCAATGAAGAAAAACTACCAACATGTCAAACCAAACTGCCATTAGAGGCAGTTTTCCACAACCATATTCTCTTGCTTCTGCAGAAAAGCGTGGTATTGCCTTCTCATCTCTCTTTGGGACCAAGCTTGGTAATTATAATTTCACAACATTCAGTTTCTATTTTGTTGTCATTTTTTCCATATTCTATATTTTCCCCTAGTTCTTGCTTTATTTTGCATCAGTTCACATGTCTACCCATAATTCTCTAAATTCACATCATTCAACATTTCTTAACAATGTAATAGTATTACATTATATTCACGTGCTACGTTTTGTGTAGCCATTCTTCAACATGAGAATTTTCCTCATTTCTAGTTCTATGCTAGGATAAAAAAAAATTCTACTGCTTTAGTGTATAACACATGTCTTTTTATTATTCACCTCCTTGGCATATA
>WOXC01012412.1:0-93979 GCA_011680675.1 Gymnobelideus leadbeateri | reverse complement strand
CACAGCTGAACAATTGAATGAGGTGGGGATAATCACAGGAACTCCTTCCCAGGGTGGTTGTGCCAATCAAGTGATTGAATACTTGTGAAGCACTTGGTATGGACTCTACAATTATACTTTTGTCTTTACTGTTTGTCAGGCACAGTGCTGAGCCTAGGGATTAAAGCAAAGGCAGGGTCCCTGCCCTACAGAAGCTCACAGTCTACAGGGGAAAACCACTAGAAAACAACTATATGTAAATGAGATACAGACAAGATAAATCAGAGATTTTCTAGGGAGGGAAGGAACTAGCTTGAGGTGGCTCAGGACCTTCCAGAGAACAGAATTTTGGGAGATCTGAAGGAAGCTAGGGAAGTGGAGGTGATGAGGGCGGAGAGCGTTCTAGACATGGGAGCAGCTGGAGAAAATGGACAGTGGGGGAACAGAGGGTTTCACTGGAGAGGCAGGTAGTTCAGAGAGTATGTGGGAGGGAACAAGGTGTTAAGAAGACTGGAAAGGTAGGAGGGAGCTGCTTTATGAACCACTTTGATAGCCAAATAGAGGATTTTACATTTGATCCTGTAATGGATAGGAATACTGGCAAATGTTTCAGTGGTTTGGGGGGGAGAACCCCCCCCCCCGCCAACATACACATGGATATATAACACACATATGTGTATGCATATATATACACATATGCATATATATTTGTATGTTATACATACATAAGTGTATGTATGTATATTGTTATTTAGTTGTTTTCAGTCATGTCTGACTCTTTGTGACTCCTTCAGGGATTTTCCTGGCAAAGATAACTAGAATGCTTTGCCATTTCCTTTTCCAGGTGAGGAAACTGAGGTAAACAGGTTGAAGTATATACATGTACATAAGTTTATTATACATTCTACTTAATATAAAGGAAGCAGAGCACACAAGTTACAATTATAATGAAATATACATTACTCTTTATTGTAAATTCCATGGATCCAAGGTTCTTTGATGTTCTTGTTGATTTTTGCCGAACTCTTGTATTTGTAGCCAGCATATGGTTGCAATTTGTGATTTGACAAATGGAGTTGCATTCCAATATGCTAACTCTTTTCCCAATAAATTTATTGTCATTAAATTGTAATGATTTATTGTTAAACTATTTCTCACCCTTGTACAAATTATATTCATTAAATGGTAACCTCTCTCGGCTTCAGCTGTACTGATGGCAATAGTGCTCATGATCTTTTTAGCCTTCTGTATAGTTGGAGGTATTGGAACGTTGTTTGCTTCTACATTATTATCTACAAAATCACGGAAGTCACTCAAATCATTTTCATGTTTTAAAATTTCACTTAAGTGGTGTAATTTGTTTTCAGCAGCTATTCATGGTGAAGTAAGTTCTTCAAAAGGCCAAGTAGATGGCTCTAATAAATCAAAATAATGAAAAATGTTTTCATCATTTCTCTCTGAAAAGAGACGTAAGTTCATGTGTTGAATTATATTTTCCAGTAACACATTCCTAGGAAGAGCATTGAATGTGTTATGTTTACTGAATGGAATGCCTTTAAAGTTGTCTGATTTCATTAAATCTTCAACTTGAGATTCATGCTTTCTAGTACAAATCTTTAATATTTCCAGTGTTCTTATGGTACATTTGATTAATTTTTAGCTTTCTGAATTTTGGTTGATTATGACTGTTGAATGTAGTTGAAAGTAATGAAAGTTCTTCAAGAATGTCAATCATTAAAGCAAGATCTTGCAAGAAATTACTATTAGCTAATCTCTTTGCCAAACCAGAATAAGAAGGAGAATGAGAAAAATGTGTGTATAATGTAGGATATGTATGCCATATAGCAGTAGCAGCTTGCAAGCTGCATGCAGCCCATCGTGGGCCCAGAACTTGACCAATTTTAGTAATTTCACTTTCAAGTTCTTTAGCTATAGTTCCCAGCTCAGTCTGATTTTTATTAGATTGGTGATAAATAGAATACATTTTATCCAGAAATATTTTAAAATGATTAACTTGTTTTATTTCAGATATTGAATCATCAAGTGATAATTGCAACCGATGACTTAAACAGGGCCAAAAGATGATTTTAGGGAAATTTTCTAACAGCTTTGCAGCTACTCCAGACTTTCCTCCCAGGATTTTATTAGCACCATCAGAACAAAACGCAATTAAGTTTGCTTTCAAATATTCACCATTAAAGCCACAATCATCTAGAGTAGACAACAACGTTTCGAAGATACACTCAACTGTGGTCGATGCCAACTCTTTTAAAGCAACGAATAACATCGTGGGGGCCGGTGCGGACTGAACTGCGCACTGGAGGTAAATCACGAGGGTGGTCTTCTTTGAAATCATGGATACCTCATCAAGGATGATGCAGACTTTGGCGTTCTCCTCCACAATGCTCTTAAATGTCTTCATTTTAATTTCTTTTGCTATGTGCTCTGCTATCCTTGTGGCACTGTATCGGGTACGTAAACAGCTGCCTATCTCGATTCCATTTTTCTCTTGCGACTCTATTGCCCCCTCAATATCAGATAAAGGTCTATTACGTTTGACTAAACTGTAAACAGTTTTGAAAACTCTTACAGTAGCATCGATATTTTTATTATTTAGTTTACGCACAATATTTGAAATTGAGTCATCAGCTGATTCTTTCAACAAATTCTGAAATTTAGTATGGGCTTTAGAAACATCATGTTCCCTAATTTTTTTTCTCAGAGAAGCCTGCCTTGTAATTTTATTACTTCCATTTGGGGTGATTAAATATGCACTCCATTCCTTGGACACATGGATGTGCTTTTCTGCTGTCACTCCTAAGTGCCGTACCATGGAACAATCCTTACATCCTAATTTACCTTCTTTTATTTCAAGCCATTTGTACTGTTCTGAAAACAGAAATGCTTGCTTTTTGTTCCAACAATCTGGAAGCGTGAGATTATCTATTTTTTCCTTTGAGGAACATGATGGGTCTTCTTCAATGATTAGTGGTTCAAAAGATTCAAAATTGGGTTCCACTGGCATGAGTGCTTCACAATCACTTTCATTCCTATCATTATTTTCTGTGTCTGTCTTCACCTTCTTCACATTTAAAAAACTCAATAGATCACTTTGTCGTTTAGGTATTTTAGGAAGCATAATCTAAAAAAATAATTGTATATTAAGTTAGTAAAATTCATGATACCATTTGAGTGTTATAAAACTTCTGTTAAAGATTTCTCTATATAATTTTTGAAATAGCATAAATTTTTAAGCTATAATACTTGTATGAACTTGTATTTCAGTTTTCACTTATCCTTTGAGCAGACTTGCAATTTCTTGCAAAATTCATTGTCAGTTTTTAGAATTCTATCATCATACAACAGTGCCACACTCAGACCGTGAAGAAATGCTTGATAACTCTCTGGTTCAGCAAAGAACTCACTCACATCACTAACAAATGAATGAAAGAATGTAATTCAACACAAATGTTGATTGATATTTTCCTCTAAGTTAACGAGTAAGATAAAAGTGAAGTAATTTTCCACTCACTTGTCCATGATGGCAGCAGCTTCTTTGCTGAATTGAGCAATAGTTTTTGAGGACTGGAAGGATACTTTTACAATTTTTTGTGCTATTCACAATGTAATAGCTACAGACATGTCCCACTCTGAAGTATAACTTGCATTGTTCACGTATTCTCCATCACCTTCTTAAGTCTAGACTAGAACGTGGATGGAAATGTCTTACCAATGCCTTGCCTTCAGGGACACTCACCTTGCTCAAAGGGCCCTCTGCCTCCTGCACCTGTGTGTCCTGGCTACCCTCCTGTATTTCTGTGTTGACCTCACATTCTCCTATCTTGGGATACCAGGGACCACCCTTTGATTCCCTTTCCTTGGCTGATGTGTCCAGGCAGATGTTCTGTGTCCCAGCTGAGTCTCTGGCCTTGTCCCAAGGCTCCTGACTGAGGTGATCTGAAGGAAAGGGTAAAAATGTGTTGTCAGCCACTCTCGTCTAAACCTCCTAAGTTCTATGTTCTGCAGCTTCCATTAAAGAGGAAGAAACTCAGTTTGGACCAGAGACAATGAAGACAGTCAAGGGGGAACTGGCATGTAATAGTAACAGAAGCCCACCTGCCCACAACAAAATCACTTATGCCCAGGGTCCTACAATGACTTAAAAATGTCATCAAAAACAATACGCTCAGCAGCAAATATATGATTCCTGGTGAACAGAAACACAGGCAGAAGCTCAGAAAATTACTCAATTGAAAAACGATTTGAAATCTCGACCTACCAATACAAAAACATGCCCAGCAGAACCATGTTTGTTAAAACAAAACAAACAAAAGTCAATGATTGGGAATGAGAGTGATACTGGGCTGTAACAAGAAAAACGAGTCACCCTTGTACGGGAAGACTTAGAACGAGTGAGACAGGGGCTCAGGAAGCAGACCTCCATTTGACCAAAAGGAGGAAGGGAAAGGCAGAGATCGACAGCTACCAGTGGAGACTGGACAGAGGGGAAGCAAGGTGGACAAGGTGGGCGTTACCATGTTTCCAGCAAGGTTAACAATCAGCAGACATGGAAGTTTATGGACACATGTAATCATTGACAACCTCGGGGTTTTTCATGGTACATGCTCGTTTTTCTCATTTCCTTTTCCATATTCTATTGTACACACTTGAATACCTGTAGTTGTTCAAATAAAACTGGTTATTCAGAACAGTTGACATTCAAAGGTAGAGTCAGAGCTTGGAGGGACCTTAGGGGTCATCATGTCCAATGCCTTCATTTGCAGAAGAGAACCCTGAAGCCTAGAAAAGTCCAGGGCCACAGGCTCCTAAGTGTCTGAGGCAGGACTGGAGCCCCCAACGACCAACTCCTAGCTCACAGTGTTACGGTTCCCTTTTCTGGGGACACTGCTTATCTGTTCTTTACCCCCACTCAGTTAAGACTATCCCCAACCCGTGTGATAAAGAAGAGGGAAGCCAAACAATCCAACAGACCCTATCAAAAAGTATATGCCATATTTGTTGTTGAACAATTACTTAGTTATGTCTGACTCTTCATGACCCCATTTGGGGTCTTGGCAGAGATACTGGAGTGGTCTGCCATTTCCTTCCCCTGCTCATGTGACAGATAAGGAAACTGAGGCAAACAGGGTAAAGTGACTTGCCCAGGGTCACACAGCTAGTAAGGGTCCAAGGCCAAATTTGAATTGAGGAAGATGATTCGAGTCTTCTTGACTCCAGGCCCAGTGGAGCCTGAGCCCTGGGCAAATCACTTTGCCCTGTTTGCCTCAGTTTCCTCATCTGTAAAATCTATCAGGGACATGTCTGTGCATTCTGGTGCCACTCAGCTACCCCTATTGCACATGCCATATGCCACACCCTTAATCCTCCACCTCTCCATTGAGAAAGAGATAGGGGAGGGTGCAGAGGAATGTCCTCTTACCAGTTATCCACTACTCCACTCCTTCAATACAGCTCACCAGAGCCTGACAGCCTTAAAGAGTCTTTACCATTGATGAGAATCTAGTTATTGTATAAACTAGGGGCTGGCAAAGCACAGCCCACAGGCCCATCTGGTCCACCATCTTTTCTTATATGGCCTCATGACCAGAGTGGTTGCTACATTTTGTAAGACTTTACTTAAATTAAATACTTTAAAGGTGTAAAAACCATTCTCAACTGGTGAGCATCCAAAATGAAGCCATGCTGGCCCACAGGCCATAGTTTGCACACCACCACCTTGGCCTTGCATCACCTGAATCAAGCTGTTCTGTTTCTCTGGATTTTTCACCTTTGCCATCCTTTGAGACAAAAGAATATTCAATTGAATTCAGAGACCACAATTTGTGCAAATGTTCCCTAACTAATGGACACACATTTGTTTTGTCAGAAGCCTGCAGCTCTTCAGGTCCAGACTTTTCGGTACTCAGACAAGCAGGGAAGGCACCACCAGGTCCTTATTTCTCTCATGCAATTAAGTCTCGAGGCCAATTTCAACATCCTTTAAGCAAACACTAGGGTAGCCTACGTGCGGTAGGGTCTTAGGTAAACCTTGCCCAGCCTACATAGCAGGGCCCTGTGAAATACTATCTGACTACCTGGCTGGACTTGACTTCTGGGTAGGCTGGTTTTGCTTAACTCCCCCCTTCATTTTTAATTTTTCTTTTAAATGATGGCTCTCTGGTTGAGGAAGGAAGGAGGGACAGGTCAGGAAATAAAAGTGATGGATAAATAAAATACAGCCATACAATTTTTAAAGAATGACTCCCCAAATCACTGAGTTGTTTTTGTCGTGTGTCCCAGAAACAACTGAACAGCCACCAAGGGCTCAATAAACCAAACTGACTTAAACTACTGAGGGAAGAACACTTTCTTTGCTGGGAAACCATCAGAAATTAGGTTGGGGCATCCCTTCACATCATCAACTTTAAGAACTTTCAAGTTAGGACAGTTAGGTGGAGCAGTGAATAGAGCACCAGTCCTGCAGTCAGGAGAACCCGAGTTCAAATCTGGTCGCAGACACTTAACACTTACTAGCTGTGTGACCTTGGGCAAGTTACTTAGCCTCCACTGCTCTGCCTTGTCCCCTCAAAAAAAAAAATCAACAAAAAAACCTTTCAAGTAAATATGACAAATATACATTTTATATAAAAAATAAAATGTAGTAGCCTCAGAAAGCTACTTAGAAATGCTATTCAAAAGTTACTATGAACTGACCCATTCATCAAAGAAAGATGTTGCTAAATATGGACAAGGAAGAAAAGTAGGGCAGTGGCACAGTGGAAAGACCTAGCCTAGAATCAGGAAGACCTGCGTTCAAATCCAGCCTCAGCTGCTTGGCTGGGTGACTATTTGAAGGGAGGGGCCCAGTTAGCTGGACAAATCACTTCACCCTGCTGGCCTCAGTTTCCTCATCTGTAAAATAAGCTGAAGAAGGAAATGGCAAACCACTCCAGCGTCTCTGCCAAGACAATCTCAGATGGGTCACAAAGAGTCTAACACAATTGAAATGACTGAACAAGGACAAGACGGCATTCTCAACAGAAACATTGGAAATAATCAATGGCCTCTGGAAAAATCTAAATTTAAATGAAAACAACTCCACGACATTACTACTTTACACCCATTACATCTTAAAAACAGCTAAATGTTGGTGGGGCTGTGTAGAAATAGACAAATAAGCGTACTGCTGGGCCAGCTGGAATTGTGATGAACATACATACTGGGAAAGATGACATCAATCTCCAATAAAAACTAGCAAGGTTCCTGCTGCTGGATCCAGGGAGCCCAGGGGCAAAAACACATCCTAAGGACCCTCCCCAAAGGAGGGAACAGAAGACTCCATGCCAAGGTATTCACAAGACATTATTCACAGCAGCAAAAACAGAGGAAAGCCCAATGCCCCACGATAAGCGATGGCTAAAACAGTGAAATGAGCTTGGCAGAATCATGTCGTCGGAGGGGACAAACAGGAAGAGCTGGGATGGATCCACCAATGAGGAGGACTCCTTTGCCTCCACAGACCCACCAGTGTGAAATCTCACTGCTTTAACTGCCTTTGCAAACTGTCAGGCTCCAGACTGGACCATGCTGCTTTAACTGGCATCTCTTTGAAGATTACTGAGGTAGAACATTATTTCAATAGACTATTCACAGTTTGTGTTTCTTTCTTTGAACATTTTCTGTTCATTTCCACCAAATTTTATCTACTGGGGACTAGAAACAAGTGATGAAAAAGCGGAATCACAAATCAACATGACTGATGGAATCAATGTTAAAAGCTCCACCCCCCGACGAGTTAAAAGAGAACCAGCAGCTATCTCATATGGTGCCAGAGAACAGCAGCTGTGTGAACGATGGAGCTAAGGAGGGAAGCTCAGATTCCCCAGGTCTTCCCCTAATGCCTCAGGGCTTTCTGGAGAACACCTGCTGCTTACAGTAGTCCCACTGGCCTGTCACTCACCTGGAGAAACGGCTCTGGGGACCCCTGCTTGGAGCATCCGGGGTGTTTCTCCTCTCTCCAACTGGGAGATCACATCAGGTTTGAATGCTGGAAGTCCTGCCCCTGGGGAAGAGAAATCAGGAACATGGGCACAGAGGGCCTTCTCAGAGGTCAGTCCGAGCTTCCTCTTCCGATGCCCAAACAGCAAGGCCTCTGAGTGATGGTCTGGCACAGACTGCCCAAATCTGAGACAGGTTGCACCCGCTAAGAAGGGAGGGTCACTCTTCATCTGCTTTGTGTCTGTGCCAACAACTGTAGGCTGAAGGTAAGGAGGAAGAGAAGTCACAAGCTCAAGGCCAGCCCGAGGAAACTGGGAATGACCTGGCACCTGTGGAGGGGAAGCATTCATGTGATGGATGCACCCAAAGACATGTTCTGGACCAGTCCTGCACATTAAGCAGAGCCCCAGGCAGGCAGAGCGCCCTGTCACAGGGCACAGAGACCTTACCCACAGACACCAGGTTCTCATAGTTCTCCAGCATCACATCCCTGTACAGGGCCCTCTGGGTGGGGCTCAGGCTCCTCCACTCCTCCAATGAGAAGTCCACGGCCACATCACTGAATGTCACTGGAAGCTGAAACGTCCAACACATTCCTGCTCAGTGGGGACCATCCCTCCCATGTCCATGGGTGATGCAGGGAGTTGGTACAGGTCCTGAAGCACTGAGTTTTGGATACTCCATTTTTTTTAATAAGACAGATGGGTGGCAATCTCATTTGTGAGAGGACAGGCAGAACTAAGGCTGACAGGGACCCCTTGGCTTTTCATCATCATGGTGCATGCCAACATACTGAAAAGCATTTTTTGGATGTTGCCTAGAGAACTGAGCTATTTCTATTTTCCTTCCTATTCCTCTGTGGACTGGCCCATTCCTTCTGGACCATCTTCCATCCTCCTGTGAACCCCTTAATTTGTGTTAAGCTCAAGAACTCCTATGCCTGCCCCACAGAGACCTAGGGAGATGGGAGGCCCAATGTAGCTAGAGCTGCACCCATGACCGAGATGAGCCAAGCCCATCCAAGAGAATGCAGATGATAAGAGGGAGCACTGCTTCACCTGGAGCCTGGCTGTCAGTGCCCCAGAAGCCATTCCTTCCTCGGGGATCTCGTCCTTGGGCAGGGCAGAGTCTTGAGTAGTACAGGCTGTGGGGAAGAGATCAGAAGGGCGCCAGTCAGCCCCACACTCCCAAGCACAGTCCTTGCCAGCACCCCCAGACACCATTGCCAGGTGTGTGCGTCAGCCAGGTGGGCTCCAGACGCCGGCTCCCTGGCACAGGGCCCTCACCACTGATGGCAGCACTTCCCCTCGTCTCCTGCTCACACTCGATCATGGTCTCCCCAACATTTTGGATAGAATCTGAAATGTCTGATGGCTCAGAACCTACACTCGTCTTTAATGAGTCACTGGGTGGCCCTGAGTGACCTTTTCTAGCTGTGGGACCCAGGGCATGTCTGCCTCATTTCCCTCATCTGTAAAATGGGGCTGCTGTGAGGATCATGATTAATAATGATGGGAAAACTCTTAGCACAGGACCCAGCACTGAGCAGGTGCCAGGCAGTTCCTCCTTTCACACTGTGACTTTACCCATCACAGGATGGCATAAGATATTAAATGGGAATCTGGGGGGTTTTATGGAGGGCAGCAAACAACACGGAGCCTGTGACCAAACCTTATCATGTGGTACTGCAAATACCCCATAAAAGAAAATGAACCAACTCAGACTTCTTGGGAATGAAGGGAGGACCACAAAATCCAATGCGGTGGTAGGGGGGCCACTCCCCCAGCCATGTGGAAGGGACGGCGGTACTGTCATCATTCTATCATTCCCCAAACTGACTGCCTTTCTCTGCCACGACTCCCGTCCTCTGAGCCACCCTGCCATCCCCACCTGACCTCCAGGGCCAGCATCTCCCACCCTTCACTCTGCCCCCTAAAGCAGACCAGACCGGACTCCATGGCCCATCCCCCTATGTATCTGGGGTTTTCTTGGCAGAGATGCTGGAGTGCTTACCACTTCCTTCTCCACCTCATTTTACATGAGGGAACTGAGGCAAACAGTGTTGAGTGACTTTCCCAGGGTCACACAGCTAGGAAGTGTCTGAGGCCAGATTTGAACTCAGGGCCTCCTGACTCCAGGGCTGGCACTCTGTCCACTGTGCCACCTAGCTGTCCATCTTGCCATCCAAGTACATATACATTGTGTCTGTCACCACCACCATCCCCCAACATTCACGGATTCTCTATTGATTCTCTAAATCAATGAGACCCTGGCATCTGAAAAGGGCACAGCTACTCCATGAATCCACTCAACGTTCTTGTGATTCTGGGGACAAACTCTCTTGCAGGCCATCACTTTCCCATCTATGGGTCCCCAGCATTTATAGGAAAAGCCTGTTTGATCATTCACCAACCAGCTGGGTGTGAGATGAAACCTTAAATATGCTTTGGGTTTTCCTTCCTGTCATGATTAGTTACTGACTCACTCTTCCCTTCCTTTGCTAATACCTTACAGTTGGGTCATGTCCCTTGACCACTCATCTAGTGGGGAATGAGTTTGGGGGTTACATATGTGTCTTGTTCCCTATATATCCTGGATACCATGGCTTTAATCAGTGATATTGGATGTGAAGGTTTTTTTCTCCCAATCACCCATGTTTCTTCTTAACCATACTCACATTGATTTTGTTCTTGTCATCAGAATCATCTCTTGTAGCTTCTGTAACTACCCTTGTCTCTTGTTTGGTCCCTGGGCACAGACCTGAACCTTTTATGATGTGACCTTCAATACCCACGTCATGCATCCATTCTGACCTCAGTTTGGCATGAGACACTGGTCAAAACCTAACTTCCACTAAATTCCTTTCAAGGTTTCCCAGCAGCTTTTACCAAATAAGGAATTCTCCCTTAAGTGGAGAGTCAGACATGACCGAAATGACTCAACAAAAATATTTCTCTTTTTAGACTAATACCAAAACATTTTGGGTGGCTGCAGCTTCATAAGGAGGGGCCTGAGAATCTCTCTTTTATATTTGTATATTCTGTAGGACCTAGCCTTGGCCTGGAACATAGTGAGCATTTTAATAAATGTACACTTCTTATGACTTATTGGATTCGTTGCACCAAGATGACTCCAAGTAAGACAAACACAAACAAAATTCAGAAGTTTCACCTCATAACTACCAAACTGGCAAAGATGACAAAAGACTGAACCAGCCAACACTGGAGAGGCTGTGGGAAGAGAGGCACAAAGATGGGCTAGGGGAGATGCGAATTCTCCCAACCATTCTGGAAGAAAATTCAGAATTCTGTTAAGTGAGAAACTGCCTACCCTTTGACCCACAGATTCCACAGGGCAGAAAGTAAGGTCCCAAAGTGGCCAAAATATTTACAAAAGCAGCACCTTTTGTGGAAACAAAGAGCCAGAAAGCAAACGTGTCTATCAGCTGAGAAAGCTGGAGTGAGGGCAGCACATCAATGTTAAAGACTGTTAGTAGAAGATAAAGAATAACGATGAGAAATGTGGAGCAGCGTGGGAAGGTAAAGGGAGCAGAAAGGGAAAACAATGCACTCTCAGCAGTGAAATGTGGATACAGCACCTGCCTCATCCAGCCCATAGCAGGCTCTATAAAGACAAGTTAATTTTTTAAAAAAATGTACACTTGGGGCAGCTAAGTGGTGCAGTGAAGAGAGCACCAGCCCTGCTTTCAGGATGACCTGAGTTCAAATCCCGCCTCAGACACCTAACACTTAACTATCTGTGTGACCTTGGGCAAGTCACTCAACCCTAACTGCCCTCCAAAAAAGCAAAAAAAAAAAAAAAAAGAAAGTACAAGAATGGAAATGGAAATGCAAAACAAAACCGAGAGACTTGTAAGTATAATGACCAAGCTTGGCCCCAAGAAGAGACCAGCAAAAATCCACTTCCCTCCCTTACAACACCAGAGGTGGGGAACCATGGGTGTGTAACACTGCATACACTACTGTGGGCTGATGCTGAATTTCTTTTTTTCTCTCTCATTCTTTTTTCCTTCTCTGTTACAGGGGATGCCTTTCTAGGGAAGGATATATTTGGAAATGAGAGGATTCAAACAAAACATTTGCCAGTAACAACAGATGAACATAAGAGTGTGAGCCAGGCCTATAAATACAGAACAGAGGCACTGACCCTTAGAGCTACAGCTGGTGAAGGACACTATGGGGGGCAGGCAGAGGCCGACAGGAGGCATCCTCACTGCGTGCCTGGCACACAGCAGGTGCTTAATCAATGCTCTCTCTGCTGAGGACATCTGGATGGGGAGGAAATCAGCACTCGGGCAGCACCTAGTGTGTGCTAGGCTGGGTGCATCTGACCCCCCGCGGGGCTGTGCTGCTACTCCCAGGTGAGGGAGGTTCTTCCCATTCATTCACTGACGCCAATGAAACGCTGGCACCCTGGACTCTGGGCACGTCTGCCTCAGTTTCCTCAGCTGTAAAACAGGGGCTGCCGAGAGGGGGGGTTCACTCTAAGGTGCCCAGCACACAGTAGGCGCTCAGGAATGCCTGCCTCCTCCCTGACCTCCCGGAGGAGCCGGGGCTGGCAGCGGCTGCGGAGATGAGGAGCTCCACACGCCCCGGCACGCCGGTGCTCTGGTCCGCCACGCGCCCGCAAAGGCGCACACCCACGCAGGCCGTGCCTCCCACAGCGGGGCGCCACGGGACCCCTCCTGGGGTCAGAGCCACTCCCCGAGGTCCAACCCCAATCCACACTGGGGGTGAGGGGCTGCCAGGGACCCCGGGGCGCACGGCCCAGCCGACCCCACAACACGCGCCTGGAAAGGCAGACGGGCCGAGCGCATGCTGGGTATTCGATCCCAGGGTCAGAGCGGCCCCCGCGAGTTTACTGAGCACGAGAGGGACGTGGGCATTATTATGTGTGAGCGGGGCATCTCAGCCTTCCTCAGAGTCCTGATTAAAATGCCCAATAGCACAGGGCCAACCGGTCAGCGCCTTTGTCCGGCACCTCCCACGTGGCGGGCGCTGGGGAGACAAAGAACAAGAGAAACAATCGCTGCAGACTTCCAGCTGGCTAACGGGCCCTAGCAGGCAAGGGTGGGAGGCAGGGCCTCTGCGCATGCGCAGCCTCACCCCCGGCTCCGGGGTCACCCCCACCTCCTCTCCCTAGGTCATGCGGAGGAGCCCCTGCGCATGCTCACTCACCCCCTCCAGTAGCCACCCACTTCCCTTAGTCAAGCGGCTAAACCTCTGTGCATGCTCTGTCTCCACCTTCAGTAAATGCCCTATCCCTCCTGGTCAGTTTGGCTGCTGAGCCTCTGTGCATGCTCAATTCTCCCCCATTCGGTAAATACCCCAAGTCCCTCCAGGTCTGGCTAAGGCGCCTCTGCGCATGCTCATTCCCCCCTCCACCGTAAATGCCCCACGTTCCTTCTAGTCAGTCTGGCTGCTGAGCCTTTGCGCATGTTCAAATCCTCTCCCCCATTCTGTAAATGTCCCACGTCCCTCCTGTCAGTCTGGCTGTTGAGCCTCTGCACATGCTCAGCCCTCCCCTCCACCCCCGCCACTCTGTAAATGCCCAATCTCCCCTTATGATAAATTCGGTTGCTGAGTCTAAACTCACGCTCAGTCCCGGCCCCTACTACGGCTGCCCACATCCCCCCCACCCCAGGGGCAAAGCCTCTGCGCATGCTCAGTCCCCTCTTCTGTAAATGCCCCATGGCCTTCAGGGTCTGCAGTTAAGCCTCTGCGCATGCTCAGTCTCACCGCCTCCAGTGGCCGCCCACGTTCCTGATGGTCAGGCTGGCTGCGAGGGCTCTGCGCATGCTCAGTCCATGTCCCGCGGCTTCTCCAGCCCCGTCTCTCTGTGGTGAGTCCCCCTCCCACTCAGCCCTCCACCGTCCAGCTCCGTCCCTCTCTTTCACCGCCCCCGCCTCCGTGCCTGACTCCTGCGCTGCCCAATTTCCCTCCCGATCCCGCTCCAACCCCGCACACCAGGCTCACCAGCTGCGGTCCCGAATGGCGGCCACATAGCGCACACAGGCGCACACCAGGATGCCTCGGCCAATCGGAGTCCTCAATGCGTCTCCCAGCCCACCAATCACAGGGCGAACTGGTCGTCCAGCCCCGCCTCTGGAGCCAGGCTGTGCTGGAGCCAGCTCGAAAACCCTCACTGAGATCAATGTCCAGGGAGAGCATTGACGAGTAGAAATCGGCAAACGCTAGGCTGGGAGTTAGACCCTGCTTTACTGTTTAGCTGATTGTCTAGACTTTTAAAAAGTGATAGAGAAAATGTCGGTAAAGCAGCTCGAACTTAAAGGGGTATGGGTACAATTTTTTTTTCTGGAGATCCGGTTGTTAAACACACCATCCTGAGTGCCCCTGCTGCTCGCCTACCGCTTCCCATCCCAGAGCAGCTACATTTCCCTCAGTAGAGTAAAAATGGGTGGAGTATAAGGACTTCAGCCTTTCTGCTCTTCAAGAAATCTGCTCCTGCCAGACTATCTCTGGCCACCTCCAGGGCCATATGCAGTTCTCTCCTCTCCCCCACCTCCACCTAGAAATCCACAAGGGGACAAAAGTATGGGACCATAGACCAAGCTATAAAAAACTGTCCCAGCTCCTGATCTTGCAGATTGTGGAAACAGACCAAGAGAGGTTCTGTGACTTACCCAAGGTCACCCAGGTTGGTGAGGTTTGATCCAACCCATCCTCTCCCAGAAAACACATCTCCTAACTCCCAGTTGTTTCCCTGGCTCCTATACCCACCCCGCTCTCTCCCAGGCCTGGAATGCTCTCCCTCCTCACAGCCCCCAGGTTTCCCTGGCTTTCTTCAAGTCCCTACTAAAATACCCCTGTCTACAGGAAGACTCTCCCCACCCCTTTCATTCTAGTGCCCTCCATCTGGGGGTTCCTTCTGATTTATCCTGTATATAGCTTTTTGTAGTAGCTATTTGCATGTTGTGTTTCCCCCACATTTTGTTCCTTACACCATCAGTTATCCCAAGTATTCTTCTCCCTGTCCTTCCCAGAGAGCCAACCAATATAACAAATAGTGTTTTTGGAGGAAAATGAAATCAGCACAACTGATCCATACATGTCAGAAAACACATGCCATGTGGGGCACCTCCATGAAGGGGTGGATGTTGGGGGGCGTCTTTTTATATTTCTTTATTGGAGGCCTGCTTGATCTTAGTAATTTTGTTACATTTATTTTCAAATTTTTAGTGTTTAGTTGCTCTTTCCCTTTATATTGTTGTAGTCACTGTGTATGTTGTTTCCTTGGTTCTGCTAACTTTAGTCTGTATCAGTTCATGTACATCTTTTGATGCTTCTCTGTTTTCATCACACACATCATTTCACATAGTATAGTAATATTGCATTATATTCATGACCACAATTTGTTTAGCTATTTATTTAGCTATTATTTATTTATTTAGCTATTATTATTTATTTAGCTATTGCCCAATTGGTGGGCATTTACTTTATTTCCAGTTTCTAGCTATCACAAAAAAGTGCTGCTATAAATATTTTGAAGTGTGTGGGAATTTTTTCTTATTGATGGTTTCTTTAGGAATGGAGTCTGGTTCAATGGACATTTCAGTCTCTTTATTTCCATAATTTCAAATTTATTTCTAAAATGGTTGTAGCATTTCACAGTCCCACCAACAATGTATTAATGTGCCTATCTCTCCAGAATTCTTCCAACATTGACTGTTGTTATTTTTTGTCATTTTAGCCAATTTGCAGGGTGTGAGGTGAAAACCCAGGGTGGTTTTGATATGCATTTTTCTTATTATCAGTGATATGAAGCATTTTTTTCATGGAGTTATGAATATTTTGCAGTCCTTTTGAGAATTGTTGATATCCTTTGGTCATTCATCTCTTAGGGAATGGCCCTATATATGTTTATTAATTGCTTATATATCTTGGATACCAAACCCTTAATCAGAGAAATTTTATACAAAGATTTTTTACCCCATTCAGCCACCTCCCTTCTTATCCCAGATGAATTAATGCTGTCTGTGAAGTTTTTACTTTCAAGGAATCAAAGTTATCTCTTTAATCTTTTGTAATTGTCTCTGCCCTTTTAAGAATGTATCTCCTACCCATTGCTGTAAGAGCTGTGTTATCTGTTTTTTTTCTAATTTTTTTTTTTATAGCATAAACTTTAATATGAAGGTCACATAATCATTTAGAATGGATTGTGGAATGTGGTGTAAGGTGTTGGTCTAAGCCTATGCTTTTTGCCTCTCTTTGGATCCCCAGCACTTAACACAGTGAATGGCATATAGTAAGTGCTTGATAAATGCTTGACTGACTCTTTTTACTCTATCAGGCAAGCCTGCTTGTTGCTCCTTACCAACCCTTTCTTCACTTCATGGGCTTATTCTGCCACCTCTTCTCTTTTGAAGTTCACTTCATCCAAATACATCAGCCTCTCCAGGTCCTAATGACTATTTTCTCTGTTCTCTCTCTCTCTCCCTCCTTCTCTCTCCTTCAGTCTTTCAGAACTTAAAATTTTATTCTGAACAAATAAACACCAAACAAAATAGGCACTACCATATACACATCTGAACAGAAAAAAAGATAACTTATGTGAAAATTTGGATGGACAGCTTCCTTTTCTTTCTAAATAGATATAAAAAATCAGTACATAATTTTTATTTTTACAAAAATCTATATTCTGTCCTTCCCAATCCTTCTGCCCCCTTCCTTCCCAATCTCCAAAGCGAGCAAAATGAATTTCCATATTGGTTAAATGGAAAAAAAATAAATCCGTCTGCTCACTGGGTCTGGGTCTGACAGGAGGTGGCTAGTATCAACATACATTTCAAAGCTGCTCTGTTTGTCTGTGATTTTTTCCTGGCCTCCTTTCTGTTTTCTTCCACATATGAAAAAAATGAACCTGACTTTCCTTTCTTTCTCTTTGGGGTGGGGGTACTAGCCTATTTAGTTTCTGTCTCCTTTCCACCACCCTCCATTAAAAAAAAAAAATTGAAACTGGGAAGGTAGGTGGTTCAGTGAATAAAGCACTGGCCCTGGATTCAGGAGGACCTGAGTTCAAATCCACCCTCAGACACTTAACATTTACTAGACATGTGACCTTGGGCAAGTCACTTAACCCCAATTGCCCTGTCCTCCCTCCTCCAAAAAGCAAAAAAAAAAAAAAATTCAAAATATGCATAGTCAAGCATATGCATTAGTCACCTTCAGAAATGTGTTTCTTATTCTCTAGCTTGTAGTGGTGGGGGCATTTGCACAGCATAATGACAGTATGAGCTAGCCTGTGGAGGATTACCCAGTATGGACAGATCATAGTGGAGAGTTCTGACAAAAGTCAGAGAAGAAGGAGACGGCAAGCCAGTCCCATACCTTTGCCAAGAAAACTCCATTGACAGTAATAAAATGATAAAAGAGGTGAGCCCTCAGGTTGGAAGGTGTTGAGCACATGGCTAGGGAAAAGCAGCTCCAGTATAAGCATCTCCAGGACTGACCAAGCATCTGGGATGAAGCTGAAGAGAAGTTCAACCTTGGACATGTCAGGTGATGAAAGCAAAGCCTGAGGCTACAAAGATCAATATTGCATAGGAGCCTGGAATATAAAATTTAGGAACCAAGGAAAGCTGGAGGTGATCAGACAGGAGATGGAGAGGTCGACAGCTGGGGTGTTGGTGAACTTGGTGAACTAAAATGGATGGGAATGGGTGAATTTTTTTCAGCTCATCATCTACTACTGTGGGCAAGAATCCCTTAGAAGAAATGGAGAAGCCCTCATAGTCAGCACAAGGGTGAGAAAAGCAGTCCTGAATCTCAAAAATGACAGAATGATATCTGTTTCAACCCAAAGCAAACTATTCAACATCACAGTAATACAAGTCTATGTTCCAACTGCTGATGCTGAAGGGACCAAAGTTGATTGATTATATGAAGACCTATATGTTCTAGAAAAAACACCCCCCCCCCCCCAAATGTTGCCTTCATCTTAGGGGATTGGAGTGCTGAAATAGGGAAATCACAAGATAATTGGAATAATAGGCAAGCTGGGCCTTAGAGAACAAAATGAAAAGGGCAGAGACTAATAGACTTGTCAAGATAACTGGCTAGTCATAGCAAACATTCTTTTTCAGATTGATTACATAATTTGCAGCCAAAGGTGGAGAATACATGTAATAGATTTAGATTTAATTAATTGTTAATAGAATATTAATTATTATTAATGTTATTAATTAATAGAGCAATTATTAATAGAAATAGATTTAAGAGATTAGATCTAGTAGATAGAGTGCCTCAAGAACTATGGATAAAGGCTCACAATATTGGACAAGAAGCAAAAACATAAAACATTCCAAAGAAAAAGAGCAAGACAACAAAATGGCTGTTTCATGAGGCTTTACAAATAACTGACAGAAGGAAAGCAAAAGGGAGAGGAGAAAAGGAAAGATGTGTCCAACTGAATGCAGAATTCCAGAGAATAGCGAGGAGAGATAAGAAGGTTTTCTTAAATGAGCAGTGCAAAGAAATAGAACAAAACAATAGAGTAGGAAACCCAAGAGATCTCTTCAAGGAAATTAGAGATATCAAGTGAATGTTTCATGAAAAAATGGAGATGATAAAAGACAAAAATGGTAGGGACTTAACTGTAGCAGAAACGATTAAGAAGAGGTGACAAGAATACACAGAAGAACTATACAAGAAAGATCTTAACATCACAATGGTGTGGTTGCTGATCCAGAGCCAGAGATCCTGGAGAATGAAGTCAAGGGGGCCTTAGGAAGCAATGCTGACAATCAGGCCAGTGGAGGGGATGGAATTCCAGCTGAGCTATCTAAAACCTAAAAGATGATGCTGTTAAAATGCTGCACTCAATATTCCAACAAATTTGGAAAACTCAACCTTGGCCATGGATTAGAAAAGATCACTTCATGTCCCAATCCTAAAGAAGGGCAATACCAAGGAATGTTCAGATTGTGAACAACTGTGCTCATTTCACATGCCAGCAAGGTTATGTGTAAGATTCTGCAAGCTAGGCTTCAGCAATATGTGAACCAAGAATTACCAGAAGGGCAGGCTGGTTTACAAAGAGGCAGAGGAACTAGAGACCAAAGTACAAATATTTGCTGGATTCTGGAGAAAGCAAGGTCATTCCAGAAAAACATCTACTTCTACTTCATTGACTACATGAAAGCCTTTGAATGTAAGGATCACAACAAAAATGTGGAAAGTCCTCAAAGAGATGGGAAGACCAGATCATCTTACTTGTCTCCTGAGATACCTGTATGGGGGCCAAGAAGCAACAGAACCAAACATAGAACAACTTATTGGTTTAAGAATGGGAAAGGAGGGGTGGCTAGGTGGCTCAGTGAAAAGAGCACTGGCCCTGGAGTCAGGAGGACCTGAGTTCAAATCTGGCCTCAGACACAACACAAAAACTAGCCGTGTGATCTTGGGCAAATCACTTAATCCCAACTGCTCTCCAAAAAAAAAAAAAAAGAATTAAAAAAAGAAAATTATTTTTAAAAAAAGAATGGAAAAAGAGTACAACAACTTTGCATATTGTCACCTCATTTATTTAATATATGCAGAGAACATCAAGTGAAATGCCAAGCTGGGTGAATCAAAAGCTGGAATTAAGGTTGCCAGGAGAAATACTGACAGTGTCAGGTATGCAGATGATACCATGGCAGTGGCAGAAAGTGAAGAAGAATTAAGAAGTCTCTTGATGGGGGTGATAGAGGAGATGGTAAAAGCTTAACATCAAAAAACCTAAGATTTTGGCAATGGATCCCATCACTTCCTGGCAAATAGATGGAGAAGAAATGGAAGCAGTGTCAGATTTTATATTCTTAGGCTCAAAGATCACTGCAGATGGTGACTGAAACCTTTAGAAGATGCTTACTGCTTGGAGGGAACACTATAGCAAATCTAGACAGCATACAAAAAGCCTAACTGACAAAGGTCTGCATAGTCAAAGCTGTGGTTCTCCCAGTAGTAATGTGTGGCTATGAGAGTCCCTAGGACAGCAAAAAGGTCAGATAAGTTAATACTTAAAGAATTTAATTCAGACTACTCACTGGAAGGTCAGACACTGAAGCTGAAGCTTAGATACTGTGGCCACATGAGAAGACAGGAGTCATTGGAAAAGACTTTGATGTTGGGAAAGATTGAAGGGAAAAGGAGAAGAGACACAGGAGATGAGATGGACAGTGTCATGGAAGCAATGAACATGAGCTAGGACAAACTTGCAGAGATGGTGGGGGATGGAAGGGCTTGGCATGCTATCATCCAAGGGCTAACGAAGAGTCAGACATGACTGAACAGCAACAGCAACAATATATAGTACTTGAAGATTTGCAAAATGCTTTACACACATTATAGCATTTACTCCTCACAACAATCCTGGGAGGTAGGTGCTGTTATTCTCATCTCTATTTTAGAGAGGAGGCAGGGAGAGGGGAGATGACTTGTCCAGGGTCAACACAGTAAGTTTCTGAGGTTGGATCAGAATTCACATTTTCCTGACTCTAGGTCCAGCACTCCACCTAGTTAACGCTAGTCTACAAACTTTCATTTTGTTTTTGTTTTTGGAGGCAGTTGGGGTTAAGTGACTTACCCAAAGTCACACACCTAGTAAATGTCTGAGACTGAATTTGAACTCAGGTCCTCCTGACTCCAGGACCAGTTGCTTCATCTGCTGTGCCACCCACCTGCCCTATCCATAACCTTTCTGTCAGGAGGTAGGGACATGTTTTTTTGGAATCATAGCTGGTCATTTCATTGATTAACGTTCTTAAATATTTCAAAATTTTTTTCTTTAAAATGATGTTGTTACTGCATGAAGCACACCCCTGCTCACTTCCCTGCCTCAATTCATTCCAATCTTACTTGTGCCTCTGAAACCCCCCTTTCACCAATTCTCATAGCACAATAATATTCCATTCCATTTATATCCAATAATGTATTCTGCCATTCCCCAACTGACAGACATGCTCTTAGTTTCCAGTTAATTGCTATAGCAAAAAGAGCAGCTATTATATCTTTTTGTACACGTGGATCATTTTCTTCCCTTTTTTTAATCCCTTGAGAATTTAGGCCTGTAATGAGTGATATTACTATACAGTTTATTGCTTTCTGGGACATAGTTCCAAATGACCTTCCAAAATTGAGAATGTCTAAACAAGTTGTGGCATGTAGATAGAATAGAATATTCCTGTGCTCCAAGAAATGATGAATATGATGAATGCAGAGTAAGGGAAATCTAATGCAAAGGGAAGTAAACAGAACCAGAAAAATAACAGTGACTACAACAATGTATGAGGAAAGGACAAGAACAAAAAAATCAAGAATGATTACTATGGAATGTTGGTTATCAAACTTGGACCCAAAGAATTGATATGGAAAGGGTCTTTGGTGCTCCTGAGAGCAACCAGAATCCAGAGAGTGGGAGGCATTGACCCAAAGAGATTTCATGGCAAATGGGAAGACAACACAAGGAGGGCAAGAGGGTTCAAGTGGACCAGCTAATTGTGTGAAACAGGAAAATTGCTGCAGAAATTATTCTGCAGGAATGGCTACAGCTGAGAGAGAAGAGAGAGAGAAGAGAGAGAAATGGAGTCAAGATCTATAGAGCAATAACATTATTAAGCAGAGGAAGCTCAAAAGAGGTGTGACAGAAATCTTAATTCCAAAGGGAACACAGAAACTAAAGCAGAAATAAGTAAGAATAAGGACTGGATATAAGAATAAGTTTAGGATAGAAAGAAAAGGAAGAGGATTAATGAAGAGAAAGAAAAAGAAATCCCTTTTAAAAAGGCATAGAGGGCGGCTAGGTGGTGCAGTGAGTAGAGCGCCGGCCCTAGAGTCAGAAGGACCTGAGTTTGGATCCAGCCTCAGACACTTAACGCACACACAAACAAAAACCTAGCCATGTGACCTTCGGCAAGTTACTTAACCCCAATTGCCCTCCAAAAGGCAAAAAAAAAAAAAAGGCATAGAAAATTAAATATAAAGAGATTTATAAGTTAAGGGGGGGAGGAAAGGAGGATTTAAATTAAGTATTTAACTATAGGAGCATAAAAATGTTTGTTACTACCTTCCATCAGAGTATTCATGAGCCACAGGGGAATGTTATAACATTGTTAATACAAACATAACACGACTCCATTAAAAAAAAAGACTCTTTCATTTCAATTTAAAAATTCTGTTTTCTCTCCCTCTCATTAATCCCCTTTGGGAAAAAAGAAAACCAAAACCCTGTCAAAGTCAGGGAAAATGAATTCCTGCTTTGCCCACATTCAAAAAAATATGCATTTCAATCTATACTCTTATGAAGTGTGCTTGCCACCTCCTGACAAAGAGGCAATGGATTTAGGGCACAGATTGAGACATGTTTTCCTTCAATACAGCCAGAATAGGAATTGCTTTTACTTGACTTTGCACTGGTCAGAGTTTTTAAGCTTTCAAGTTGTTTTTTCTTTATAATGTTATTATTGTATAAATTGTTCACCTGGTTCTTTACATTTCATTTGGCTTCAGTTCCTGCAAGTCTTCTGTTTCTCTGAAACTATCCACTTCACCATTTCTTACAGCACAATAGATTCTGTTGCTTTCATATACCAGTACTTGTTCAGCCATTCTCCAGTTGATGGGCATGTCCTCAGTTTCCAGTTCTTTGCCACCACAAGATCACTGCCATAATTTTTTTGTTTGTTTGTTTTTATGGGTCCTTGCCCTCATTCCTTTATCTCATTAGGGGCATAAACCTAGTAGGAGTGTCTCAGGGTCGAAGAGTATGTATAGTTTAGTAACTTTTTGATTGTTGTTCCAAATTGCTTTTCAGAATGACTGGACCAATTCATAGCTCTACCACAATGAACTGGGGGAAGGGAATAAACATTTATAATAGTGGGCCATATCAGCTACTGCAATAAGCATTATTTATAACTAGTATCTCATCTGATCCTCACAACAACCCTGTGAAGTAGGCATTGCTATTGTCTTAGTTGAGGAAACCTACACAGAGGTTATGTGATTTGTCCAGGATCATACAGGTAGTAAATGTCTGAATCCAGATTGGAATTCAGGTCTTCCTGATTCAAGGCCCTATCTATGGCACTACCAGCTGTACCTCTTTTCTCACAATCTTCTCACATTTGTTATTTTCCTTTTTTTTTCTTTTAACCAGCTTTGCTAATTGGATGAATATGAGGAAGAGCTTCATTTTCTAATTAGTGATTTGGTGTATTTTTTATATGGCTCTTGTTTGTATTTCTTCCTCTGAAAACTGCTTGTTTATATCCTTAGAGCATTTATCATTTAGTGAAAGGCTCTTATTCTTATAAATCTGAACCAGTTCTTTATATATCTTGGAAGTGAGAATTTTATCAGATAAGCTTGCTGCAGAGATTCCCCTCCACCCCAGTTACCTGCTTCCATTTTAACTTTAGCTGCATTGGTTTTGTTTGTGAAAAAGATTTTTGATTTTATTTAACCAAAAGTACTTACTTTGCCTTCTTGATCCTTTGTGTCCCTTTTTTGGTTATAAACTCTTCCCATAATCAGAGATTTGAAATATACTTTCTTCCTTACTCCTTACTTTGCTTATATCATCCTTTATGTCTGGGTCACATATGTATATGTAGCTTTCTTGGTGTGTGCTATGAGATATTGGTCTGTACCAAGTTTCTGCCAGATTACCATCTAATTTTCCTTGTAGTTTTGTCAAGTAGTGAGTTCTAGCCCCAGTACCTGGCATCTTTGAGTACATCAGATAGTAAATTACTCTGCTTATTTGCTTCTATATGTTTTGTACCTAATCTCTTCCACTGATTTACCTCTATTTTTTAACCAGTACCAAATCATTTTGGTGATTACTGCTTTGTAATAATATACAGCTAGGTCATGATTAATGTGTGTTTGAGTAATGTGAAATCTGATTTTGTACAAATTACAAAATACTAGATCTTATGTAATGTGACTCAAAATTCAATTAATGTGATTTGTGCAAGTTAATGAAGGGTTTTTAACAAACTGCAGTGTTATCAGCCTGCATTTGCCTATCATTGAATGTAGATGTGATGGGCTACCCACAGTTGTATTAATTTTTTAAAGTGCCCGTAACAAAATGGACAAAGTGAAAAATGCTTCAGATTGAAACAGTCAGTGCAAAGAAGAGACTTATTATGACATTTGAACAAAAACTTGATATAACTGAATGGCATGAACATAGTCATAGTGATTCAAAAAAAAGGACAAGATATCAGAATACTTGAATCCCTGACTCAGAATATTACAAAACACAGATAAAATAAAAGGCAACCAACATTTTGTGTTTGTACACAACTACAAGGAACACAAGCATTACAGTGATAGAAATGGAATGCCTTTTAGCTGTGTGAATTGAAGGTTGAAATGGAAAATGCATTCCTTTTAGCTAAACAGTCATGAAGAGAAACATTTCAAATTTATCTAAAGTAGTGAAAGAAAATGTAAATGAAATACTGAAAAAAACTATCACAGCAAGCACTGCTAGGTTCAGTTGCTTTAAAAATTGAGTTCTTTATTGCATAATGTTAAAATTGTCAGAGAGGCAGGCAATACTGATGAGAACACAGCAGCAAGATATCCTGATGTTTTGAAGAAAACACTCAAAGGAGGTGGATATCCTGATCAATATATTTTAATGTGGATAAAACAGATTTATTCTGGAAAAGGATGCCTTCCACAACTTATGTTTCTAATAAAGAAAAAACTTAACCTGGATGTAAAGTGGCTAAGGATCACCTAACATTTTTATTATTGGTAGCTATGTGGAGCTGTGATAGAATGCTGGGCCTGGAGTCAGGAAGACTCCTCTTCCTGAATTCAAATCTGGCCTCAGACACTCAGACCCAGATTACTTCAGTTATGTCATCTGTCAAAAGAGCTGGAGAAGGAAGTGGAAAACCATTCCAATATCTTTTCCAAGAAAATCCTAAATAAGGTCATTAAGAGTTTGACATGGCTGCAAAATAACTAAACAACAATAGACACTTTTTGGTTATTGTTGCTTTTGGAAGCAAAGGGGGTTAAGTGACTTGCCCAGGGTCACGAAGCTAGTGTCTGAGGCTGGAGTTGAATCCAAGTCCCCCTGACTTCAGGGCCAGTGTACTTAACTGCCCCAACAAACACTTTTATTGGGAAGCAATGCAGAAGTGGGATTTAAACTAAAACAAATGCTTGCTTTTCAGTCTCAAAATCCTTGTGCTCTGAGAGGCTGTAACCATCAATTGTTTCTAATTCTTTGGCAGTCAAGTAAGGGAGGAGAGATGACTGAAGCTGTTTTCAAAGACTAACCCAGTTGTTGAAAAATATTGCAAAGACAACAAGATCTCATTTAAAACATTACTGATTTTAGAGAGTTCTCAGGTTATCCAACTTACACTTGGCTCATTGTAAGAATGTAAAAATCTTTTCACTACCAAACACAAAATCATTATCATAGACCATGGACTGAGGTACTTTTGCAACATTTAAGTCTCACTACTTAAGGGAGGAAAAAAAAAAAAACCTTTTGCTAAAATTACAGGTGATGATGCAATTTCATTAACTGATTTCTAGAAGAATCTATGCTGTTAAAGATACAATAAAGGGGCAGCTAAGTGGCGCAGTGAATAGAGCACCAACCCTGGAGTCAGAAGGACCTGAGTTCAGAGCCAGCCTCAGACACTTAATCCACACAAACAAAAACCTAGCCATGTAACCTTGGGCAAGTTACTTAACCCCAATTGCCCTAAAGGGGCAGCTAGGTGGCGCAGTAAGAGTGCCAGCCTCGGAGTTGGGATGACCTGAGATCAGATCCGGCCTCAGAAAATGAGCACCCACGCATAAATAATGACTAGCTGTGTAACCTTGAGCAAGTTACTTAACCCCAATTGCTTTAAAAAAAAAAAAGATACAATAAAAATATTCACCATACTTGGCGACAAATAATCTATAAGCAAAATGCAGGGGCATGGAAACTCATATTGCCACACTGTGCAAATTATAATTTTTAAAGTTTTCTGTCTGTTATGGAAGAAATAACAACTTCAGAAGAAAGCTTAGTTTTAATGAACCAAGGAACTATGATGATGTCCAGGAACTACTCAATTCACACTTGGGAGAACTGACTAGTGATGACCTTTATTCATTTATGTAATTGTTCAAAACAGTTCCTAATAATTTCCTTTATTTCTTCATTTCTTTGTGAGTTCAATTTTTTTCATTTTTAATTCTAATAATTTGGCTTCCTTCTTGCCGTAAAGACATTAAACTAGCTAATAGCTTATCTATTTCATTATTTCCCAAATTAAAAAATCTCCTAGTTTCATTTATTAATTGAATGGTTTTTTTTCTTTCCATTTTGTTAATCTCTTTGATTTTCAAGATTTCTATTTTGGTGTTTAATTTTTTAAAGTTAGTTTTCTAGGTTTTTTTTTTTCATGGCCAATTCATTCATCTCCTTCCTCCCCTTTGTGTTGATGACAGTGTTGATAAGCAGTTCCCCTTCAGAAGTATGTTGGCTGCATCCCAAACATTTTGGTATGTTGGCTCCTTATTAATATCTTTATTACTTTTTTTTTCTTTTTGGAGGGCAGTTGGGGTTAAGCGACTTGCCCAAGGTCACATGACTAATTTTTATGTTAAGTGTTTGAGGCTGGATTTGAACTCAGGTCCTCCTGACTCCAGGACTGGTGCTCTATTCACTGCGTCACCTAGCCACCCCAGTTAATATCTTTATTGAACTTATTTGTTGCTTTTATAATTTATTCTTTGATCCACCCATTCTTAAAGATTAAGTTAAGCTCCATTAAACTGTAATTACTTCTTCAGCAGCCCTTTATTGGATAGTGGTCAGGAAAAGATATTTAACATTTCTGCCTTTCTTCACCTGTTTATGTCCTAAAATATCGGCAGTTTTTTGTAACAGTGCCATGCACAGCTGAAAAATATATCCATAGCTATACTATATTTATATCTTCATATCTCTGTGCACATCAATATATTTAGACATATTCCTCTCTATTCCCATAAAATATCAGGGGTCTCAAATCTAACTTTCCTAAAATTCCATTCAGGTCCTTAACTTCTTTCTTTCTTGTTTGTTTATTCATTCTTTCATTCATTTATGGTTAGATCTGGGAAGGTCTGAATGGGTCAGTCAGTAAAGCACCTACTATGAATCACATTGGGGATTAAAACAAGGTAAAAGGCGGTGTCTATCTCCAGGAGGACATAGTCTGAGGGAGACAACTCTGCACAAATAGGCTACGTACAGGATAAACGCAAAGCTGTCCACAGAGGAAGACACGAGAAATAAGGGGTACTGACAAAGGTTCCCTTCAGAAGGTGGGGCTTACATGAGGCCAGGAGGTGGGACAGCCAGTGAAAATGCCCAGTCAGGGGCTGCAGGGTCTTGTTCAAGAAAGGGCAGAGGCCAGTGTTGCTGGGTCAGAAGACTAGGAGGGCGGGGTGGGGCAGGTTGTGAAGGGCAGTGAACACCAGACAATTTTGTATTAGATCCTGGAGGTGATAGGGAGCGACATGATCACAGCTACACTTTAAGATCACTTTGACAGCTGAGTAGAGGATAGAGCCAAGGGGTGTGAGGCTTGTGTGTGGCAGGGAGATGTGCAGCATGCTAATGCTGTAATCCAGATGTGAGGCAATGAGGGTCATCACCAGAAAAGCGACAGTGTCAAGAGAAGGAGCATATTTGAGACATGTCACAAAGGTAAAATTGACAGGTCTTGGCAACAGCTTGGGTATGAGGCATGAGAGACAGTGAGGAGATGAAGATGGTTCCTGTGCTGTGATCCCAGGGGACAGAGGAGAGCTAGCCTCCTCCCATTTGTTACCTTGTTTTGGGGTTTTCTTAGTTGGGTTAGGCTTAGAGTTGGATCCCTTTTCTTGCTTGCTTTGATCTAATTGATTCTTCCCTACTCCCCTTTCCTCCTCCAGTTAAGTAAAATACTTTCTCCTCTCCTTTAACTTTTGTTTTTTAAATGTAATTTTCTGTGCCTTTTTCCAAGAAGGATTTCTTTCCCTCATTCTCTTCATTATTTATCTTCCCTTTCTTTCCAGACTTTAATTCATGGTCCTTCTACTTTTGATCTTTAGTCTCTACATTCCTTTTGGAATTAAAGCTTCTAAGGTACCTAGTTTAGGTTCCTTCTTCTAAAGTTTCTATGTTGGCCTAGTGCCCCTGGGACACTTAAACCTTAGCTTGTCTTTCCTTGACCTATTTTCTTTTTTTAATTTAATTTTTTTTTTAATTTTTTGCTTTTTGGAGGGCAGTTGGGGTTAAGTAACTTGCCCAAGGTCACATGGCTAGGTTTTTGTTTCTGTGCGTTGTGTCTGAGGCCAGATCCGAACTCAGGTCCTTCTGACTCCAGGGCTGGCACTCTACTTACTGTGCCACCTAGCCGCCCCTTGACCTATTTTCAAAGTTGTCTTTGCTGTCTCTCCCAGTGCTGGTTTTGATGAAGGTGCTTACTGTAGTTTCTCTTCGAATTTTTTTTCCTTATTATTATTTTTTGCCCTTTTTTGGAGGGCAGTTGGGGTTGACTTGCCCAAGGTCATACGGCTAGTTTTTTTGTGTGTATGTTAAGTGTCTGAGGCTGGATTTAAACTCAGGCCCTGCTGACTCTAGGGCCAGTGCTCTATTCACTGTGCCACCTAGCCACCCCTCTCTTTGAATTTCTTAATGAATCATTATTCATCCTAGTGTTTTTAGATAGTTACAAGAGTATGTTTGTGACTGATAGACTCCTTTGTGACCATGTAGCAATCCCAAAAAGAGATCTCATTTCCACATTTGAAGGAATGCCTTCAAATCTACTTCTCATCACCTCCCAATTACCTACCATGAGCAAGCAGGTACATTCTCCCATCATTCTGAGTGTCTATTACTATGAGCAACTGTATCTGATTCGGTCTGCTGATCTGCTCTGGCCTATGTGACAATTGGGCTGGGGGAGGCTCACGGTTCAGTCTGATGTGCAGATGGGGCTCCATCGTCCCTGACACAGAGCGGTCACTAGTGTCTTGAGTTAAATGCTCTGTATCATGCTTTCATGTGGTCAATTGCTTTGCAAATGTTATCTCATTTTATCTTCACAACCGTGTGAGGTGGGTGCTATTATCATCTTCATTTTACAATAAGAAAATGGAGGCAGTGATTTCTCTAGGGTCACACAGCTAGCAAATACCTGAGGTCATATTTGAACTCAGGTCTTCTTCCTGACTCCAGGCCCAACACACTGTATATTCAATGTTGCTGAAGTCCTACAAGTGAGACTTGTTATTGTTAACTGCTGGAAGCATTCCTTAGTATTTAAGAGTTTAAGATTTTTCATTTGAGAACCAGTTATTAATGTGCTTTGATCACTCATCTTTAAGTGAAAGGCTTTTGGTTTTGGGCACTTCTGTTGATTGTCTATATATCTTCGATACCAAACGTTTATTCAGGAAATCTGATGTGGAGATGGTTTCCCTCATTTGACCAGCTACCTTCTTTGGATATGTGGTAAAAACCCAATACTGTTGGTTCCAGTTATATTTCATAGAGTGGAAGTTCCATGAAGGCTTTATCTTTATCTTCATACTTTATTTTTATTGACCTATAGATCATGATTGATGCAACTTCAAGTAATGCAAAATCTGATTTCGTACAAATTGCAAAATCCCAATTGCACTTAAGTCAAAATTCAATTAATGTGACACATGAGCTTGTCAGGGGTTTTTAGGACACATTATGCTGTCAGCCTGCCCTTCCCCAAGGTTGTATGTGGATACATGCTGCTGCAAACCATGTTAGCAAAATCTGGGTTGAGTTTATATTTTGGAAAGCCTTTAACAAAATGGGAAAAAGGAAGAATCCTTCAGACAGAAACCCTGGTAGCACAAAAAGGAACAGGCTTGTTCTTACAGCAGAACAAAAATCTGATGTAATTGAATAGCATGAACATGATCCTAGTAAGTCTAGATAAGATACAGAATATTATAAAGCACACATATAATGGAATAAAATAAGAATAAAGGAAACAAAAGAAGGTCAGGGTGCATCAGCTTTCTGTACTTTGCCAACAACTGCTATGAACAGAAATGTCAGAGTGATAGAAACAGATCTTGTCCTAGCTGTTTGAAGACTGCAATAAGCATGTTCTCAACAGAGCAGCCTTTCAGACCAAACAAAGCCTTTTAAAGGCAGTGACAGGAAGTAGAATTGAAGGGGAGGCTGAAGAACTTTTTCCTCCAAGTGTTGACTGAAATGTTTTAAAAATGAAGTTCAAATGAATGTTAAATGACCAAAGGGGCAACCAGTGCAGACAAGGATACAGAAGCTGAACATTCTGATGTTCTAAAGAAAATAATTGGAGGTGGAACACCGATCCACAGAATATTGATGTGGAGGAAACAGGCTTATTCTGGAGGAGGATGTCTTCCAGAACTTACATTTCTAACACAGGAGAAAACCCCGGATTGAAAGTATCTAAGGATCACTCAACACATTTGTTTTGTTTTTGGATTTTTTTGCTTTTTGGAGGGCAACTGGGGTTAAGTGACTTGCCCAAAGTCACACAGCTAGTAATTGTGTCAAGTGTCTGAGGCTGGATTTGAACTCAGGTCCTCCAGGGCCAGTGCTCTATTCACTGTGCCACCTAGCCATCCCAACTCAACACATTTGTTGAGAGGTGATGCAGCAGGGGATTGAAAATCAAAACCAATGCTTATCAATCTTGAAATTCTTGTGCTCTGAGAGGCTTCCAGTTCTTTGGCAGTGAAATAAGAAGCCTTGGGTGACTAGAGCTGTTTCTAAAGTCTGTTTTTGAAGTTATACTGGCTTACCTGTTGAAAAATATTGCAAGAATCATAGCATTTCATTTAAAGCATTAGTGATTTTAGATAATGCCCCAGGTCATCCAACTACATTGGTGTTCATTACAGAGGAATATAAGCATGCAAATTCCCCAAATGTGATGTGGAAAAAGCTCTTTACACTAACTAGCATATGCATGAAGAGTTAAAGAGAAGGTAGTTCAGTCTACGTTGCTAAAGTATTTTTAAAATGATAATAATGACATTTTTTGTCATATTCTTAGCATAGGCTTGTCTCTAGGTATGATAGTAATTTAAAATTTTTTGCTTTCTATAACTTCTCTATTACTTTATAATAACCATGAATTCAAAATACATTTTTCTTTGTTGTTCTATTACATTAATAAAAAGATTAAAAACTTATTTTAAAAGTTTTCATTGCATATTTCCATTGGGCTGGAATCAGTTAACATACTTTACAGATAACTCTGAATAGTGTGAATGTAAATAATGTGATGACTGCATGGGATTCATTATTTGCACTACTCAGTACCTAGCTATATTGCTAGTATGGTGTGTAGGTGAGTAGCACATAGTGGGTACTTAAGAAATGCCTGTTGATACAAAGCAAACATTACATTTACTCCAACAATGGAGGTCATCTGGTGAAATGAGTAAGCACTTCTCCCATCACTAGAAAATATGTTGTTAGCTTTGTCACTGGCTGAATATTCATAGAAGTGTAGCTTGATAGCTGGAAGGGACCTCAGAGGACATGTAGCACAACCCATTCCTTTTTTTTTTTTTTTTACAGATGAGGAAAGGCAGCCCAGGTAAATCAAGGAACTTGTCCAAGGTCACAGATATAAAAAGTGAGCTGAGCAGCCTGGGTCATCATACTCCAAATCTAGCACCTTTCCCACAGTACCACTTTACCAACTCTCTTATTTAAGTCACAGAATCCCTATAATTCAAGTATTAGGCAAGACAGAGTTAGGTCTACGTATATAACTCTATGTTCAGCACCTCTATTTTCCTTTGGAAAGAGGTTTCATCCCTGACCCTCATGTAGTTACAAACACACATTGTCATTCTTATAGAGTCTAAACACCTGCATCATCACTGCATTCATTTAGTTCCAGTGGATTATCATTGCATGGCAGATGGGCTCTTCTTGGAGCCCATTTGGCTGGATTTCCATGACTATTTTAATCGTTCTCATCAAGGACTCTGCTTCTTTTGCCCATAGGCAATAGTGCTTACTATGTAGAGAAACATTCATCTCATATATCTTTTTTTGTTTGTTTGTTTGTTTTTAAGCAATTGGGGTTAAGTAACTTGCTCAAGGTTACACGGCTAGTCATTATTTATGTGTGGGTGCTCATTTTCTGAGGCCGGATTCAATCTCGGGTCATCCCAACTCCGAGGCTGGCGCTCTTACTCACTGCGCCACCTAGCTGCCCCCATCTCATATATCTTATGCTTTCATAACTGTTGAATGATTTGGATTACTGGATGAGTATCTATAATTAAAATGGTCTGGCACTATTAGGATGCTATCTTTTTCTACTTCCTTTCAAAAAAAAAAAAGTATATATACAAAAGTTCCAAAGGCTTGATGGTACTTTGTTGAATAAGCTGGTTGCACATTCCTTTAAAGACACCAAGCACAAAACCCAGCCTTTCATCATAAACATTAACTGTCCTTTTAGGCTAGTAGGATGCTTGTATCAACAGAGTTCTCTCTTGACCTAAATATTAAACTCCCCCCACCCCACTGTCATTTAGTGCTTTCAATGTGATAAAAAATAATGCCTTCAGTAGCACCAACTGCTACTTAGCACTTAGGTACCAGTACCTTACTTCATTGCATAGTTCCAATTTCTGCAATTTGCACAAAAGGCATCCTCTAAAAAACAACTATTGGGTCCACAAGGTTCCATTCCTAGCTTTTGAATTTGTAATACTTTTCATAGAGCTACAACATACAGTTGCTTCCACCATGTCATCCAAGGAAAACCCATGTCAAGGAGAATTAGTTGTTCAGTTATTTCATTCATGTCCAACTTTTCATGGCCTCATTTGGGGTTTTCTTGGCAAAGATACTAAGGCAAATAGGGTTAAGTGACTTTCACAGGTCACACAGCTAGTATGTGTCTGAGGCTGGATTTGAATTCAAGTCTTCCTGGCCCCAATCTAGCCACCGTATCACATAGCTACCGGAAACAGTACCTTGTAATAAAACATAAAACTAAAGTATGTTCCCTGGAGGAAAACTGAGAATCTCAGACTCCCTGAGTGGGTGCTTAGTGAATTCCTTATTTATTGATTCAATGGGTTTTGGGCCAATATGAGTCTGATGGTGACTTTCCCACCTTTATTACATTAAAAGGACTTCATTCCAGAATGAGTTCTCTGGTATTAACCTTTCCTATTGAAGACTTTCCCACATTCATTGGATTAAAAAGGGTTCTCTCCAGGTAGATGGCTAATAAGGCATCTCCAGGATCTGAGGGTTTTTCCATTCTTTGCATTCAGAGTTTCACTCTAGCATGAGTTTTCTTATGCCTACCAAGGGTCCACCTCTCACTGATGGCTTCTCTACTCTTATTACATTCACTCTAGTGTGACTTATATGATGTCTAATAATGATCTATCTCACAGAAAGTTTTCCAACATTCATTGTATTCAAGTGGTTTTACTGCAGTATGAGGTTCTCTAATGATAAATAAGGCCTCTTGTGTGGCTGGAGAGATCTCTACATTAAAAAAGATTTCACTCCAATATGAGCTCTGATGGCTTTTAAGGTGTTCCTTATGCCTGAAGGCTTTTCCACATCCCTTATATTCAAAGGGCTACATTCCAGTATGAGTTCTCTGATGTCTATTGAGGCTTCCTCTCTGGCTGAAGGCCTTCCCACATTCATTACATTCAAAGGCTCTTGCTCCAGTATGAATTGTCTGATGACTAATAAGGTGTCCTTTCTGACTGAAGGATTTCCCACATTCATTGCATTCAAAGGGTTTCCCTACAGTATGAATTCTCTGATGTCTTATAAGGTTCTGGCTGGCACTAAAGGCTTTCCCACATTCATTACATTCAAAGGGCTTCCCCCCAGTATGAATTCTCTGATGCCTAATAAGGTTCTGCCTGTCATTGAAGGCTCTTCCACATTCATTACATTCAAAGGGTTTGACTCCAGTATGAGTCCTCAGATGTCTAATAAGATTCTGCCTGTCATTGAAGGCTTTCCCACATTCATTGCACTTAAAGGGTTTGACTCCAGTATGGGTTCTCTGATGTCTAATAAGGGACTGCCTGTCATTGAAAGCTTTCCCACATTCATTACATTTAAAGGGTTTCACTCCAGTGTGGGTTCTCTGATGGATAATAAAGTGTCCCTTCTGACTAAAGGCTTTCCCACATTCATTACATTCAAAGGGTTTCACTCCAGTATGAGTTCTCTGATGGCTTTTAAGACAATCCTTCCGCATAAAAGCTTTCTCACATTCATTACATTCAAAGGGTTTCACACCAGTATGAGTTCTCTCATGTCTAATAAGGGTCTGCCTCTCATTGAAGGCTTTCCCACATACATTACATTCAAAAGGCTTCACTCCAGTATGGATTTTCTGGTGTCTAATAAGGTTCCGACTGTCATTGAAGGCTTTTCCACATTCATTACATTCAAAAGGTTTTACTCCAATATGAGTTCTCTGATGGCTTTTAAGGTAATGCTTCCGTCTAAAGCCTTTCCCACATTCACTACATTCAAAGGGTTTGATCCCAGTATGAGTTCCCTGATGGCTAACAAGGTTTTCCCTCCAGCCGAAGGCCTTTTCACATTCATTACATTTAAAGGGTTTCACTCCAGAATGAGTTCTCTCATGTCTAACAAGGGACTGCCTCTCATTGAAAGCTTTGCCACATTCATTGCATTCAAATGGTTTCACTCCAGTATGAATTTTCTGGTGTCTAATTAGGTTCCGACTATCATTGAAGGCTTTCCCACATTCATTACATTCAAAGGGTTTCACTCCAGTATGTGTTCTCTGATGGCTTTTAAGGTAGTGTTTTCGTCTGAAGCCTTTCCCACAGTCATTACATTCAAAGAGCTTCTCTCTAGTACGACCAGGCTGATGCTCAGTAAGATTTGCTCTTTTGTCAAAGGCTTTTCCACAGTCATTATATTCATACAGCTTTTCACTAGCACATGTTTTATGACATTTGATGCGGTCTGAGTGGTAATTGAGTGTTTTCCTTTCTGTGTTATGAATATTAAATTTCTTCCCTGTGGCACCTGCATTATGTTGAATTCTGTCTGAAAACTGTCTGAAATTCTTTCCAAGTGTATTATATTTATGGAGGCTTTTTCCTATGGTGGTTCTCCATTGTGGAAAAAAGATTGGTCCCAGACTAAAATGTCTCACAAAGGAATTACAATCAGGGACATTTCCTTTACAAAATGTTCCTTTGTGAGTGACTGTTAATTCCTGGGACTCTCCCTCCTTGGGGCCCTGCTGGTTCTCAAAGTTGACCATACATTCCCCAGATGCTCCTATGTTGAGATACCAGGGATTGTCCTGTGGTCCTTTTTCCTTGGCCAAAGCATTCAGACAAATGTCCTCAGTCAGTATTGAGTCCTTGTTTTCATACCTAGTCTGATTAAAAGAATCTGAAAGAAATAAAAATGTGTTAGTAGCCATTCTCTTCTCTGCTTCATAAATTCTAAATTCTGCCACTTCCATTGAGAAAAATATTCAATATGAACTAGATAGAATGAACATTTTAACGGGAAAATTGAAATGAAAAACAGGTGAGGAGAATAACAAGGAGCCCAGCTGTGAACAAAATAAATAAATCACATCTCAAAGTACTGAAAGCACTTATAGCTAGTGCTGAAAACAATGAGTTCAACGAAAAAAAGACGGTGAACACAATCATCGAAACAAAATCATTGGCTCAGAAAATCACTGAAGTGGAAACCAATTTGGAATCTATGGTCACCATTCCTGACAATAATCTGTTAGTTTGAAAACAACAACAAAAACTTATGTTCACTGATTGGGAAATTCCTGAATGATATAAAGTATATGGATTTAATCGGTAGGAATTTTGTGCCACTAAAAAAAAAATTAAACATTCAAAAAATGTGGAAGGACTTGAACGAAGTGATGCAGAGGGAAGAAAGCAGAAGCGCCTGCACTGAAAGGAGCACGGTGTTTAAAGGCAACAGCCACAATTACAGACAGAAAGGAGGGGAACAAAGGCTGTCAAAAAAAGGTGAGGTTATGGGTGTTACCATGTTTGCTGTGGGATTAACAGTCATCAGATAATGGAAGTTCAAGCATTCACAGCCTCCTGGACTCTTCTGGTTTTCTCTTCCATAGTCTAATGTACATATTTGGATAGCTGTAAGTCATCATTATTCCCTAGTTTTATAATTCCCTCTTGTTTGTATGCCATGCATCCCTTAATTCTGACACGTTCCCACCCCCACCCCCACCACCAGGGCAAAAAATCCCCTTGTGATAGTAAGCAGTGACTGTAGCAGATAAGAAATAAGGGAAAGCCAGGAAGAAGCACTGATAGTGTTGGCCTACTAAAAGCTAAACACTTTACAAATATCACCTCATTTGAAACAACAACCCTGGGAGGTAGCTATTGTTACCCTCATTTTACTGTTGAGAAAACAGGCAGAAAACTGTTCAGTGACTTGCCCAGGGTCACACACATCTGAGGTCAGATCTGAACTCAGGTCTTCCTAAGTCCAGGCCCAGTGCTTTATCTACTACACCACCCAGCTGCACAGCATATTCCACATACTGAATCCCCTACTTTCTTCCAAGAGGAAGGATGTAGGTTCCATCATCAGTTATCTCACACTAAGATCTTTCACTATAATCCATCAAAGTCTGACAGCCTTGAAATGTTTTTATTATTTATAATAATGTAGTAACTGTCTATACTGTTTTCCTGGCCCCTTCTTCCCTCTGTGACAATTCTTAAGTTTCTCCCTATTTCTCTGATTTTTACATACTTGCCTTTCCTTGTAGTAAAATAATATCAAATGGCATTCACACACCACAGTTTGTTCAGACATTCTCTCACCAATGGGCACCTATCCTTCCTCAGCACTTTGCTACCAGGAAGTGTGCCAGCACTATTCTATTACACAAGATGATTGTTTTGGTCTAGGTTGAGAGTATCAATTTAGTTAGTTTCCTCAAATAACTCCAATCTCTTTTCCAGAATAGACACCACTTTATAGTGTCACCAACCACCTATTAGTATTTCTATCTGTCCATAGTGCCTTTAACATTGTCTCTTTTCAACATTTTTAGTATCTGTGCCAATTGCTGGGTGTGAGATGAAACTTTATAGATTTCTCTTATTTGTGATTAGGAAATTTTTTGGTAAGGCTGTTGATCATTTGCACTTCATCAGTAAATTATAAATCACTTGACTGTTATTGGGAAATGGTTCTTTATTTTATGCATTTGTGTCAATTCCCTATATATCCATGATGTGAGATTTTTATCAGAATATCCTATATTCATTTTCCCTAGTGAGAATCTCTTTAATAGCCTTTTAATTTTATATAATCCAAACTGGCTCTCATATTTTATGATGTCCTCTCCTGCTTAAAAATTATTCCCCCAAAAACTTGTTAAAAAACAGAAAACAGGGGCGGCTAGGTGGCGCAGTGAATAGAGCGCCGGCCCTGGAATCAGAAGGACCTGAGTTCGGAGCCGGCCTCCGACACTTAATCCGCACAAACAAAAACCTAGCCGTGTAACCTTGGGCAAGTTACTTAACCCCAATTGCCCTAAAGGGGCGGCTAGGTGGTGCAGTGAGTAAGAGCGCCGGCCTCGGAGTTTGGATGACCCGAGATCAGATCCGGCCTCCGAAAAAAATGAGCACCCACGCATAAATAATGACTAGCCGTGTAACCTTGAGCAAGTTACTTAACCCCAATTGCTTTAAAAAAAAAAAAAAAAAAAAAAACAGAAAACAGGATACATGGAATTGATAGAGAGCATGAATGAGAAATAAGTGAATTCAACAAATGAAGTGTTTCATACCCCATAAGTTCCTTAAGAATTTATTTGATAAAAAACTTCTAGGAAATTGGGGAAGAAGTTTGGCAGAAATGAAGGTAAGACAAACATCTTACACCACATACTATAGCGAGGTAAGAATGGACACAGGGGATAATAAAAAGGGAGGTGAGCTCATTATTAAAGATTACATCATAAAGTACTTAGAAGAGGAACAGATCAGATAAGTTTTATTAGTATGGCTATGAAGAGGATTCTAAGCCAAAGGTCATCAGAAAAGCTAAACTGGATAATTCTAATTTCAAGAAATCAACTAAACTGACTAAAATCAATAAAAGATAAGGAAAACAGTCAGTTGGGGGAAATCCTTTGCATTCAATATTTCTGATAAAGGACTGATATCCAATATATAGAGAACTAAGAGAAACAAATACTTAATGAAAGGAATCATTCCACAATGAATAAGTAGTCAAAAGATACAAAGATTGTGAACTATTAACAATCATGAAAGACTTTTCCAAATCACTAATACCAATTCAGAACAATTCTGAGGTTTGCCCTATCATTCAGTAAACTAGATAACAAAAGATGATAATGATCAGTGCTGGAAAAGTCGTGAAATTTCAAGCACCCTAATGCATGTGGTGGAGCTGAAAACTCTGAGGAACAATTCTCAATTATGCTAAGAAAGCACCTACAAAGTCCATCTTAGAGATATCACTAAACACACATGCCAAGGAGGTCAAAGAAAGAGAGAAAGGTCTAACTATTTGTAGAGGTAATTTTTGCAGGGGAAAAAAGTGAAATACCCAAACAAATAGTGGTACATAAATTGAACACAGTAAATAAAATGAATATGAAGAAGACATGGCAGTATAGGAAGACTTATATAAATAGATGCAAGGTGAAGAAAGCAGACTTTGGAACACTATATACAGTGACTCTAAGGTAAAAGGAAAGAACAAGAAAACAGAAATTGCATCATTTGTATAATTGTAACAAGGGAGCTTGGCCCTGGGAAAAAAGCTCTGTCTTTGCATACTTTGGGAACATGGAGGTGGAACATGGCAAGTACCGTCTGCACAGGCTAGACTAGAAGGAGATGAGACACAGGGCACCACATGGTAAAAAGGCTAGAGGGAGTAGAAGAAGGCTGCTTGGGAAGGACAAAGAGCTGTAGCAGAGGGCAGCTTCCCCTCTGTGGGATGTTCATGTGGTCTGCCAGGCCAAGTCTGAGTGAGGAGCCTACACTCCCGTCAAGCTCTTTTGTTTTGTCCTTGGGTGGCTTGGGTGAACTATGCTCAGGCCAAAGCCTTAATTCCCTTATCCAGTTAGGTCTCGATGCCAGCTTCAGTACCTTCTTTTCTTTTTTTTTTTTTTTGCCTTTTGGAGGGCAATTGGGGTTAAGCAACTTGCCCAAAGTCACACAGCTAGCTTTTTATTTGTGTGTGCATTAAGTGTCTGAGGCTGGATCCGAACTCAGGTCCTTCTGAGTCCAGGGCCGGCACTCTACTCACTGCGCCACCTAGCCGCCCCAGCTTCAGTAACTTCTAAGGAAAATCTAGTCTAGTCTAACTAGGGTAGGGTCCTCAGAAAGGCTCTCCTAGGGTTGCTGTGAGAATCAAAGCAGATAATATTTATAAAATGCTTTGCAAACCTTAAATGCTATATAAATGAAAACCACTACGATTATTCCAACGACCTGTTTGTTACTTACTCACCTGGGTAAAGGCCACTTGGGAATTCTCCCTCAGGGATCCATGGCACTTCTTTTTCCAACTGGGAGATGACATCTGGTTTGGAAACTGAAAGCCCTGATCATGGAGAGAGAAATGGGAAAGTATTGGGGACAGAAGGCCATCTAAGAGTCCAGTCTAGTGTTTTCTTCTTCAGGGAAATAGGGATACTGAGAAGGAGCAGAGGATGGAAAAAAGGCCTCTGACCTTTCTCATCCAAGAGTGGATCATTAATCCTATTCGGATTCAGAAGGACAAGGGATTCATCGAACCTAAGGTCTGCTAAGGAAGCAGGACCTTTTAATGTTCCCAGGCATCTGCCAAGTGGCTTCACCAAGAACCTTCCACTTAAGAGGAGTCTTTCCTTTCACTTGAAGGAAGCTAGAGCCTTAGGGCCAGTACAAAAACTCTATGGGATTTCTGCCTGCATAAGGCAGAGACTTTGCACCTGGTAAAGGGGAGCAGAAAAATTCAATCTAAAGGCTGTAATAGGTTTTGGACTGCCTGCCCCTCCTGCCCTAGTTATAGTGCTGATGAATATATCTGTA
Source organism: Gymnobelideus leadbeateri (assembly GCA_011680675.1). NCBI lineage: Eukaryota > Metazoa > Chordata > Mammalia > Diprotodontia > Petauridae > Gymnobelideus > Gymnobelideus leadbeateri. Next base: position 53,825 of record WOXC01012412.1, on the reverse strand, counting down.
CCCTAAGCAAAAACTCAGGGCAGCCCTTCAGGCTCCCAAGGTGGATAGAAGGGAGGATGCAAATACAGCCCAGCAGACAGATGGCCAGTCATGGGGATGGCTGTACTTACCCAAAGACACCAGGTTCTCATAGTTCTCCAGCATCACATCCCTGTACAGGTCCTTCTGAGCAGGGCTCAGGCGTCTCCACTCCTCCAATGAGAAGTCCACGGCCACATCACTGAATGTCACTGGATGCTGAAACATCAGACACATTCCTGCTCAGCCAGGGGCTGTGCCTCTCACAGTCCAAGGGAAACACGGGGAGTTGGCAGGGCATATAAGGAGGGGGTTAAAGCACTGCCAGTTTTGAGGATTCTATATTGACCATTTGACTATTGACCTTTACAGGAGAGAATTATGGGTGAAGAATCCAAAGAAGAAAAGAGAACTGGGGCAGATGGAGAAGGCAGTTGTGAAGCTGATTTGGAGATAAGGACCAGAAGAAAGGAAAAGGAGAAAACTGATGGCGGGGGTGGGGGGAACCAGGGGCTCATCTGTAATGGCAGAGGGAAGCTGGGTGTGTTACCTCAAGTCAGTTACCAAGCTCCTGAGTGGGTGAAGCTTTGGAGGTGAGGTGTAAACCTTCACAGGGAGAGGGAACCTAGGCTGAGAGGGATCTCCATCAGGAAGGGGAGCAGGGGAAATGCTGCACTGACGTGAACTGAATTTGGTCATGCTGGTCTTTCTGATGCAGCCAATGCATGCCACCCATGTTCCAGGAGTGGGGCTAGTCTCCCTCCTACAGGAGATGAAAGATCTTGAAAAATCTCTCTCCAGATAGTAGGCCACAGGGACAGAAAAACGTCCCTGAAAGGAATGGCATCAAAGGGGAAAAATAGGCCCCGAACTGGCCATGGGGAAACCTAACCCTAACCCTAACCCTAACCCTAATTTCGCACTAACCCTAACCCTAACCCTGGTCAGGAGGCGGAGAGTGGAGGATGTCCCACAGAACAGGAGGGGAAGGATAAAGAAGAATCTGCACCTGGAAATGGGAAACACTTTGGGAACTTGTCTTGATGTGGCTCATCAGAGAGATCATCCACAGACTATAAGAAGAAGAGACACATCGCAGGGTGCATGTGTGTGCGTGCGGGTGACTGGCCTCTCAGAGGTTACTGAAGAGAGAGCTTCAAACACAAACCAGAAGACTTGCAAGACAACAAGAGGGACGACCACTCTCTACCTCTACTGACTCCCACAGGCATAAGGGACACTCAGCCAAGACTAGAGCAAGGACTTGAAGACAACAGGGTCACAGGTGGTTCTCCTCACTCCTGTGTGCTCAAGTCTGGCCATTGAGAAGACAAAACAGACCTGGACCATTACCAGCTCTCTAGGAAGATGGAGCCCCAAAACAGGACCCTGGCTTGAAGGGATGAGGCTGGTGTACCTCACAATGACTGGTATGAGTGTAGTTATCAAGTTTATGGTAAAGATAAAGATGTCAGAGGTCACAGAGAAGCCAAACCCTTCCACAAAGAGACCTCCAAAGTATCAGAAAATTATCTAAGAAAAAAGGATAGGGAAATCTGGAAAGACTTTTCACTAAGCCTTCCATCTAGACCAGTAATAAATCAAAAGAGGTCCACAAGAAGATGGAGGAGGGGTCCAGGGATTGAACCAAAGAGAGCCAGTGTGGCCTTCAATAACCTGGCCAGAAACTAGCAGAGTTAGGGAGAGGAGAGGAGCCAGGGCAAACTCTGGCAAGGGTAACAGAGGCCAGCCAGGACCGTGGACACCAGCTCCAGTAACCTGGTACCTGAAGCTGGATTCCAGCCTCTCTAGGTAAATGTTCATGGAGACTAGACTTCCTCTGAATCACAACAGGAGATAATGCCAATTCACCACCTGGATACTAGCACTAGAAAGGTTGTGCAATGAGACCAGGGACCATTAAGACCTCTGAAATCCTCCAGAGGCCTACAACAGCAGGCAGGAACAACTCTAAACAGAGGATCTTCTAGAGATAATAGGACCACCTGAGGTGTGCAGCACAGTGGACCATTAGGAGCTTTGAGCTTAGGAGGGCCTGATACCAGCCATCCCCTCAAGATCAGCAGCAGCAGTGGTGGTATCCAGACTACAAGGGAGACAGGAACAAATAAAGCCTTCCCAACCCATCTTAGAGTGCCAGAGGGTACTGGCCAGAACACAAATCCCAACCCCAGAATGGAGGCTGCTTAGCAACCGAAAGAACATGCTCAACACAATGAAACAGGAGAGAAGTAATCAGAGAAGAGAGAGGCCCTACAACAACGACAAGAAGAAAAAAGGTTGCCTGACCATGGGGACTGCTGACGTGGCTGGGAGAAATGAAACCAAGGGTAAAAGACAAAATCAACCATGATACTTGAGTTTGGGAGGAAAAAATGGAAAAGGGGACTAAATGGCATCAAAAGAAGGTAGACAGCCCCCCCCAGGAGTAAACCTCCCTAAGAAACAGAGCAACAGATCTCCAGGGCTCCACGAGGCAGAGGGTGCATGAGGATGAAGTGGAAAGACTGAGAAATAAAACAGAAGAAACGGTAAGGTGCCTGCCCCGAAAAACAGGGAGGGAGAGATCACTGAAGAATCACGAAGTTCGGCAGAGAGAGAGTGTCAACCGTCTTCTTTCTTTTCTAAATGTAATTGTGTGTGTTTGTGTGCAAATAGTATTTTTTTTTGTCAATTACATGTAAATAAAGTTTTCAACATTCATTTTTTATAAGATTTATAGTTTCAAATTTTTCTCCCTCCCTCCCTCCCTCCTCTCCAAGACAAGCAATCAAACAAACAGGCTATAATGTGCAATCAGGTTAAACACATTGCCACGTCAGTTATGTTGTGAAAGAAGAACCAGAGAAGGGAAAAAACAAAAACCAAAAGAAGTGAAAATAGTATGCTTCAATCTACATTTAGACTCCATAGTTCTCTCTGGATGTGGATAGCATTTTCCATCATGAGTCTTTTGGAATTGTCTTGGATCACTGTATTGATGAGAAGAACTAAGTCTATCACAGTTGATCATCACACAATATTGCTGTTACTGTGTACAATGTTCTCCTGGTTCTGCTCACTTCACTTTGCATCAATTCGAGTCTTTTCAGGTTTTTCTGAAATCCTCTTGCTAGTTATTTATTTTAGCACAATAGTATTCCATTATATTCATATACCACAACTTGTTCAGTCATTCCCCAAATGATGGTCAACCCCTCAATTTCCTATTCTCTGCCACCACAAAAAGAGCTGTTATAAATATTTTTGTACATATTGGTCCTTTCCCTTTTTTATCATCTCTTTGGGATATAGACCTAGGAGTAGTATTGCTGGATCAAACAGTATATACAGTTTCATTGCCCTTTGGGCATTGTTCCAAATTCCTCTCAAGAATGGTTAGATCAGTTCAGAACTCCAGCAAAAATGCATTATTGTTCTAATTTTCCCACATCTTCTCCAACATTTAGCATTTATTTTTTCTGTCATATCAGTTAATTTGGTAGGTATAAGGTAGTACCTCAGAATTGTCTTAATTTTTGGATTTTTCTAATCAATAGTGATTTAGAGCATTTTTTCATCTGACTATAGATAGCTTTAATTTCTTTATCTGAAATCTGCCTATTCATATCCTCTGACCATTTATCAGTTGGGGAGTGACTTGTATTCTTATAAATTTGACTCAGTTCTCTATATATTTATGAGAAATGAGACCTCTATCAGAAACACTTGCTGTTAAAATTATTTCCTAGTTTTCTACTTTCCTTCTAATCTTGATTGCATTAGTTTTGTTTGTCCAAAATTTTTTAATTTAAGGTAATCAAAATTATACTAGATATAATTTTTTCCATCAAGGATTTATTTTTTCTCTTTGAGGTACTAGGTATACTAAAATACTTATGGCAGCTGTTTTTTTAGTAGCCGAAAACTGAAAAGAAAGGAGTGTCCCTTGTTGAGGAATGGAGAAACAGATGATAGCACATGAATATAATGGATCTGGGGAGGCCATAAAAATGATGAAGTGGGCAATTTTAGAGGAAACAGGGAAGCCCTCCATGAAGTGACACAGAGTAAAGTGAGCAGAAATAAGAGAATGATTTATATAATGACAAAAAACATTATAAAGGAAAACAACTTGGAAAGCCTTCAGAGCTCTGATCAGTCAAGACCATGAGAAGCCATGGTTCTTGACTGAGGATGAAGCACACTTCCCACCTGCTGATGCAGAAGTCCTGAGACTAGATATCCTTGGTCATGGCCAGAGGAAGAATTTGCTTTGTTGGACTATGCACGTTTATCAAGAGGGTTTTCTTTTTCTTTTTAATTTTTCAGTTAGAGTAAGAAGTTGGAGGAAGCGATAATAAATTCTTGTTTGAAAAAAAGAAAAAGAGTTGACCAAACTCCCTGAATACTATGGCTAAACCAAAAACCCGGAAACCACTCACTTGACCAACTAGTGAAGAGCACATCAGGAAGCACTTGCCACTTTGTAGGACGAAGTCTTGGGGGCACCGGAAACCTGCAAGCTCAGGTCAGCAGCAGGGTGATCTGGCAGCCCCCAAAGCTAATGCCCCCTTGGGATGCATGGAGAGACCCAATATCCAGGAATAAGGAGGTGACGGTCCTCTGTATTCTCCCTGAATAGACCATAGAGCATGGAGTGTTGTGTTCAGTCCTGAGAAAATGACAAACTACAGTGTCCAGAGGAAGGTCACCGGGATGCTGAAGGGCCTTGAGTGTATGGCACATGAGTTTCCTTTGAAAGGAATGAGGGTGCATACTCTGTTGAAAAGAAGAATCCAGGGGAACATGACAGCCACCTTCAAGTGCTTGCAGGGTTGTCACGTGGAAAGAGATTAAATGTGTCCTCTTTGGTTCTGCCCAAAAGGGCAGACCTAGGACAAGTACAAGTGGCTAATGAGAAAATTTACTCATGATGTTGGGAAAAGCTTTCTTAACAACCAGAGGCTTTGGAAGTCTCAGCAGGCAGGGGGTTTTCCTTCACTGAAGGTCGTCAAGCAGAGGCTGGATAGAAACTGGTCTAACACGTAACTGGTTATGCCTGTCCTGTTCTCAGCTGGACTAGGCTCCCTTCAAGGAGAAACTTCATGAGTCTATGAATCCTACTTACTCTTGGCTTAATTTTGTGCTAAACCCTCTACCATGATGATAAGGTCACTACTGATTAAATTCCTATCTAAAAATCATCCCTGACCAGATGTCAGAGTCAGAATTCAAAGGGATCTAAGCTAAGGTGAAATTTCATCAGGTTAAATGTCAAGCCTGACATATGGGTTCAGAAAATCAGCTAGCGAGGTATGAAGGAGGGGAATCACAACTCCAAAGTCCTGCAGGCTTCATATCATCCACCAGCATGGTAAAGATATTCTAAGAGAGAACAACTGAGGCCCAGGTGTGTAGAGGGGGCCTGGCTGAGACAGGACTCACCTGGAATCTGGCTGTCAGCAGCCCAGAGCTCATTCCTTTCTTCATGCTCCTGCCCTGGGAAGGGCATAGTCTTGAGAAGTCCAGGCTGTGAGATGAGAACAATTGTGAAGGACAGCAGTCAGACACTGAAGCTTCCAAACATGGTCCTCACCAATGTCCTACATTGCAGCACTCCTGAACCCTCCTGCCACATCAACCACAGGGTCCATGACATCCCTCCATCTGCCTACTGCTCCCTGTCACAAAACATGATTTGACTGGGCCTGTTATAAATTCATGCTGGCAACCCTTTTCTGCTTCACCTGTTGGCTCTTTGACATAGCCTCCAAATTTCTCACCCTTAGCCCACCTCACAAGATGACTTTGCCTCTGACTCTGAGATCAAGGATGACACTGTCCAATGTGAACTGCCTCAGCTTCCTTCTGTGTCTTTCCTTACATTCCCTTCTTGTCTCCCTGCCCCACCCCAAAAGGAAAGGTAGTATCCTCCCTCCCTACTCCAGTTACCACCTCCTGGACTTTGCCTCACACCTCTTCCCAGACCTAAAATCCCAGACCTCCTCACAGGATGTTCTAGGGAGGAGGTAGCTGGATTCTGGAATGCCTATAATCCCAAGGTGGCCATTAAGGGGTCACTGCCAGTTACAAGGCAAGCTTTTCTTTGAGGGAATGTGAGCTCCTTTTCTTTGGATTCTAAATTAAGATGAAATTCGACAGGTACATATGTCGAATCTTGTCTTTGGGTATGAAAAAAAAAAAACTCAAACAACCCAGTTTCTCAAGGAGATGGTTAGCAGGGTGCTGGGGCCACCAGAAGTCCCTTGGGGGTTCTTAGGCAGCATGCAGAGGGAATGGAGCCTCTGGGAATGGGAAAGTGAAAGCCCTACTGTCCTCAGACCTCATCAGGACGACTGCATCCAATCTGAACTGGAGAGCGTCCAGAGGAGGGAAAGCAGGATGTGGAAGGGCCCTGAACTGATGTCACAGGAAGAGAGGGTGAGAAAATTGGGCACGTTTAGTCTGGAAGTAGGAAGACTCAGGGGAAACAGGAGGGCCATGCACTATCTAGAATGCCATCTTCCCTAGTGTGAAAAAATCTTCAAGCCTTCCCCACAAGCTGCCAGTTACTGCCCCAACTCTCCCCTCCCTTTTGTGGTAAAACCAGAGAAGGGGTTTGCACTAGGACCTCCACCTTCCTCTCCCCTCACTCTTCTCTGCTTCTGACCTCATCATTCCACCAGAACTGCTCTCCAGAGTTGTTGGTCTCTTGGCTGCCAGAGCCAAGGTCCTTTGTTCACTCCTCATTCTCCTGGGCCTCTCTGCAGCCTTGGACATTGCTGGTCACTCTCTCTTCCACATTCTCTTTGACGCTCCTCTCTCTGGGTTCTCCTCCTGCCCTTCTAACTCTTTCCCTGTCTTCTTAGCTGTTCTCACCACTGATGACCCCAAGGGGCTGTCCTGGGTTTCTTTTCTCTCCATACCACTTCACTTGGCAGTCCCATCAGCTCCCATGGACTCGGTTGTCGCCACTAGACAGATAACTCTCAGATCCCCTTGTCCAGCCAGAGCCTCTCTCCTGACCTCTCACAACTCCAACTTCCTTTTAAACATTTCAAGCCAGATATCTCTTGAACATCTTAAACTCACTAAAACTGAACTCGTCATCATTTCCCCAAACCATCCCCTCCTCCTAACTCCACTATTACTGCTTGAGGACACCATCCTCCTCCTAGTCATCCAGGCTCCCAGCCTAGCTGCCATCATCGACTCTTCATTGCCTCTCAGCTCCCCATGGCCAACAGGGTGCCAAGGCCTCCAGGCTCACCCCACTCCAGCCCATCCTCCAATCAGCTTTCAAATTGTTCTTCCTGAAGCACAGATCTGACCATGTCACTCCCACCTCACTCCTGTTCAGCAAATTCTAGCATCTCCTCGTTACTTCCAGGATCACACAGGAAATCCTCTTTCTGGCATTTGAAGTCCTTCGTCACCTGGCTCCTTGTCGCCTTCCCAGTCTTACACCTTCTTTGCCTTTCTCGTGTTACTTTACAGATGAGAAAACTGAGGCCCAGGGAGGTTAAGTGACTTGTCCCACATCATAGGAGGAGTATTAGTGGTGACATTTAAACCCAGGCTGACCCCGCAGGCAGGGCCCTTCCCACCCTGCCCTGTGGCAGAAGACTTGCTAAGGCCAGAGCCCACTGGCTGAGCTTCTCAGAACCTGCCAGGAAGAAGGAAACAAGCCTCCCCCAGACCTGGGCCATGAGGCTGGTGGTTAAAGGGCCAGGAAAGACTGTCAGGCTGCCATAACAGGCAGTAGGGCCTCAAACAGTCCTGAAAGGCCAGCCCTGAAGGGGACAGAAGGCAAAGTGCATATGCATGAATCAGATCCTGCAGCGTGAGGCCATTATAGGAAACGTCAGCAAGAAGAGAAAAGTGGATGATAAAGAAGATGACAATGAGGGGCTCAAGAACACCCTTGCAAGGGTGACTCGTGGAGACGAAGCCAGAGATTCCTCCCCTTCCCCTGATCCGCAACCCCCACAGTGGAGGAGAGGAGCTCCTGGGCTGCCCCACCACTGCAGCCAGAAGGCTCCAGAGCCCACCAAGGAGCACAGCGGCAGAGTGGTGCTGAGCGCCGGGGGCACGCTGGGCCAGACACATGCTGTGGGGCACAGAGAATGTGTACGTGGGATTTTCACGGAGGCAGAGGTTAGAGCACTGGGTCTGCAGTCAGGAAGGCCTGAGATCACAATACTAATTTATTAGTTGTGTTATCCTGGGCAAGTCCCTTCATCTCTGCCTGCCTCAGTTTCCTCAACTGTAAAATGAGGTACTTACAGCACCTGCCTTCTGGGTGGCTGTGACGATCACTCAGCCCAGCGCTGGGCACACGGGGAGGCACTGTGTGAATGTTGGCTAGGATGGGACGATGGACAGCTTTTCTCTTTCATTTTGAGGGAGGAGAGTTTGGGGATACAGATGAAAGAAAGAAGGGGGAAGAACTCTGGGAATCTCAAGGGTAGTGTCCAGAGGCGAGCAGAGGACCTGGAATGGCCAGGAGAAGCTCACAGTACACGAATGTGCAGAATGGAAAAGCCAGACTGGGTATCGTGACGTCCTCTTCTTTGCCTTACTGATGGTTCAGGCCTAATGATGTTTGTTAAGGTTACACTAAAAAGAAAATCGAAGTAAAGATACAATAGTCTGCTGCTTGTCAGCACCGTCATCATGGAGGCACCTCACCCACAGGGCCTGGACAGAAGTGGGGGTGCCCCAAACAAGGAGAGAACCGAAGCGGCCAATCCAGTGTGCCACCAGTAGGAGGCCCCCCAGACTGTGTGCTGGGCAGCCAGCACTGTCCAGAATGGCCCCTATGCAGCAGAGGAACACTGCAGACAGCCTGCATCTGCTCCCCAAGATGTTTCTGGCTGGCGCCTGTGCCCCCCGTTTTCTCAGGGCTACCTATCACTTCTCAGTGGCATCTGGAGAAGATGATGACACCAGGAAGTGTTGCTGTATCTGGAGGAGCTCAACAAGCATGGGAAGATGTTAGCAGAGCTTGAGCAAAGGCAGAGCAAAGGGCTTGGTGCTGGAAGATGCTAGCCTGATGCCCCCAGTTCTCAGAGCATCTGTCAAGTATGTGGGTCACCTGGGGTCTCAGCAGGAGAAATAACCTCAGAAGGATGAGTGGGCCTGGTCAGCTGGCCCAGCCAGGGAAGACTTCTGGGCTGAGACTTTGCTGGGATTTGTTTGTCACTGTGGACAATGTGGGAAGCATCATCCCTATGGGGATCATCACACGTGTCCAGTGACCTCTCAAGAGAACATGGTTCAGAAGAATTGGAAGCAACCAGCTCATTTACATCTGAGGAAACTAAGGCCCGGGTTGGTAAGGGACTGGCCTGAGGTCACAGGGGAAGCAGACCCAGGGCTGAGCCCAGGCTTGCCAAATTCGTCTCAGGACATCCCTCTGCTCCAGGGAGGTGATGGGTCCTCAAGGGCAGGAGGACAATCCAGGAGGTACAGGAGGGTGAGGGGGAGCAAAGCTTTCTGGGTCGGAGGAGCAGTCAGTACAGTCACTCTAGGAATGGCTTGGAACACCCAATAATGGAGATAAAGGTGGCAGTTCAGAGGATGAATCTGGCAAGTGTGGGCTTGCAGGCTGAGGATATGGAGGCAGGAAGACATGGGAGGACACAGTTTCAATACCGAGGACAAGAAGTCAGGGCAAGGGAGGAAGGGGAGGCTGCAGAACTAGGCGGGCAGACAGGGGCCCTTCCCAAGGGCCCAGCAAGCAAAGATGAAACCTCATCGTCAGCTGGGATATGGGAATGTTCAGGGCAGCAGGTTAGGGGGGCTTCTGCTCCTTAGGATAAAGGGCTTCTGTATGGAGAAGAGAGGACCCTCCATCAACACTAGGAACGGGGCCTGGCAGGATGGGAAAGAAAGGAAACTGACTGGCCTTGTCCCTGTCTGGCAAGTATCCAAGTCCCTCCTCTGTTCTCCTGGGAGGGCCACACACTATCCCAGAAAACAAAGCTCTCGAGGAAAAAGGAACCACAAGAAGGATCCCAGAACTCCAAGGCTCAGGGTGCTGAAAACACTCCATGCCATCATCCCTTCCACCTTCCATCCTTTTAACAGAAAGAGAGGCCAGGGGAAGCAAAGGGGACCAAATTCCTCCCAGGATCAGGGACAAAGGGCATCAGCTGCCTGAGATTCCACCTACAGTCTGGCTGGCAAGAAACAGGGCTGAGAGCCCAGAGCTTGCTTTTTGTCACCCAAATGTTTGACAAGCATGTCACCTAGGCTGTCCTCAAATCAGGACATCGAGACTGTACCTGAATTTCACTGGTACAGGGAAATCCCAAGTGAGGAAATACCCTCTCCTCATATTTTTAGAAAGCAGTCCAGAACACCTGAAAGTTTAACTGACTTGCCTAAATTACAAAGCTAGCATGGGGCAGCTAGGAAGCACACTGGAGAGCATGAGACCTTGAGTGAGGACGGTGGACTTCAAATCCAGCCTCAGGCATTTACTCCCATGTATGGCTCTGGGCAAGTCACTTAATCTGTTTGCTACAGTTTACTCATCTTTAAGATGGAGCTAATAACAGCACTCGCATCAAAGGGTTGTTGTGAAGATAAATGACACTTCTGTAAACCTCTGATGTAAATGCTGCCTATCTGTAATGTCAATAATAACTATAGCCAAGAAAGTGATACGACAAATTTAATATGATTATAATTTATAATTACAGGTCACAAGTAGAACATGATTCATCATCATTACCATGAGTATCTACTTAGGGCATTTAGTATTTTGTTACTGTTCAGTCATTTCAGCCGTGCCCTGCTCTTCCTGAGCCCCTGTGGAGTTTCCTTGGCAGAAATGCTGGAGTGGTTTGGTATTTCCTTCTCTAGCTCAGGATGAAAGGGCTGAGGCCAACAGGTTTAAGTGACGTGTCTAGAGTTACACAGCTAGTTGGACAAGGACCCACTGGGGTCCAATCTATGAGCTTCAGAGGCTGGATTTGGGGCCCTCCTGTCTTAGAGTGAATGTCCATGGTAACTGTTTCTCTTTGGAACAGCAACCTTGAGGGTCTTCCCCCCCAAGCTTGACTTTTTTTTCTAATTAAAGGGGCCATCCCTTGACTCACTTCTTAAGGAGGCCTATTCAATAAATGGCATTACCTCCTAAGTGAGGACCTGAAAAGGCCTTAGCTTAAAAGGGCCAGGGTCTCCCACTGCATCCTGGGCCATCTCCAGTCATCCTGATGAATATCTGGCCACTGGACCCAGATGGCTCTGAAGGAGAAAGTGAGGCTGGTGACCTTGCACAGCCCTCCTCACTCAAATCCAAGTCAACTGCAAGTCTTATCATCATTTCCCTGATACCATGGTCCTCTTCGAGAACGAAAGACAAACACACAACAGCTAGTACGTGTGTGAGGAAGATGAATCTTCCTGAGCCTGTTAGAGGCACAACCTGAACCCAGGTTTTCCTGGCTTCTGGCAGTCTATTACACAACACAGGTTCTTTTCTCAAATTCCTGATTAAAGGACTTATGACACAGAATCAGACAAACCCCAAGTCTGTATGTAGTGCTTCCTACTTGTCAGGCATTGTGCTGGGTGCTAGGGATACAAAGATAAACAGAAAGAGCCCTCATAGATTTCTGGGGCCCTCCAATAGTCTTTCCTCTAAGCTGACAACAGGCTACAGATGGCTATTCTTTGAGACTGGGGACTAGGTTCCCAAAGTGGATGATGGAATGATACAGGGAGGTGCCATTGGGGGGCACTGAATAAAAATGAGGGGGCGGTGGAAGTGGAAGGAAAGAAGATACAAAAATTTTGAAAAACCGTTTGTACATGTTCCTCTGCTGTGTAACAGAGTTAAAGTCATAGTGATTACATTATTTTCCAAATAAACACAAAATGCAAGTTATAACCAATCAGGGGTCAAGTCCACCACCAAGTCTTAACAAGCAAGTGTTGGCAGGCCAGTGTGTTGCATACTGTGAGGAAGTCTAGCATGCATCTGCAGGATTATGTGTGTGCAATAACTGATTTACAATCTGGTTACATGACGAAATATTGCATCATCAAAATTTCAATGCAGGAAAACTCCCACAAATTTACAAAAAAAATTTAAAATTAAAGATGCATCATTTCAAAGCAATTTTTTTAATTGTTAAAGGGTTAGAGAAAGCAGATTTCCAGGGAGGTGCCAACGCAGCAGTAAGCCAAGTAAGTTTGGGAGCCTCTGATCTAGTACTCATGTGGATTATACCCGCATCTGTATCTTTTTTTCCATTTTCTGCAAGAGCATGAGAGACTGTCAGGTTCTAAGATCTAGGAAAATGACCCCCAAATCAGTGACCTTAGTCTGACGTCACCTTGAGAAGCAAAGCAGGCCTTGTAAGTGCTGGGGCTACACAGAGAGACGGAAATAAGGCCCCGTCTCAGGTGGTGCCTGGCGAGGGCATCCGGCCTCGGACCCTCCCCAAATGTCTGCGCCAGACTGGACTGAACACAAACCAGGCACGTGCAGGGGGCGCCGCCTCCTTTTAGGAAGGTCTGAGCCTCCAGGAGCGTCCGCCGGGGACTCTGCACAGAGCCTGCAGGCTCCCGGGCCGGGCCGGGGCAGCCCAGATCGGTCACCCAGGAAGGCCCCCTGACAGCAGCACCCAGGTGGGCGCCCCGGCCTCCAGTCCCCCTGCCCGCCCTGAACCCGGGGTCCTCCCCGCCTGCCCTCCAGGGGCTTCCACTCTACCTCGGGAGAAGGCAGGAGCCCAGGCAGGTACGTACAGAACAAAGCCAAGGTCACGGGGTGGGGAGGGGGCGCCAGCCTGGATCTCCCCTCCCTCTCCCTAGCTCCGCTCACCTCCCTCCTCCGCACTTCAGTCTCGGCGCCCCCTCGGCAGCCTCCGGACGCTCCATCCCGAGCCTCCCTCTCCGATGCCCCCCGACTTCTAGCTTCCTTTCCCCCAGTCCGCCCACAAGGTCAAGGTCCGGCCTCCGCGCATGCTCAGGTTCACCACTATCCCACCTCCCGTCCCCTTCCCGTCCTATGGCCGCCTAGAGTCCCTCCTAATGAAGTTGGATTATACAGACAACACGCATGCTCAGCCTCGTTCCCACAAGTGTTCCCATCCAGGCCGCACCCAGGACCGGCTGTGCTGCTAGTGCGCATGCTCAGGTTCACTTCTCCAACTCCCCCTTCCTTTCCCGCCCCCCCCCCGCCCCCGTCCAGAGTCAGCTGTTTGAACGCGCAGGCTCAGTCTCGTTCCCACAAGCGCCATCACCCAAAGCTTCCACGGTGGGGGGGGGGGGGAGAGAAGCAATCTCTGCGCATGCTCAGTCTCTCTGCCGGGATTCTTTCCCTATCTCGCTGCGCTCCCCGCTCTCTCCTCCGAACCCCTCTCCCTATCTCGCTGCGCTCCCCGCTCTCTCCTCCGAACCCCTCGCCCGGGGCCGTGGTCCCAACTCTCTGCCTGACTCCCCTCTCCTAACTCGGCTCAGAATCGCCCTCAACACCTGCACCTCCACCCCCATCAGGGAAGGGTCCACACACTCCACGTTCACCCGCACCCAGGAATCGGGAGGGGCGTGGTCGTTCAGCCAATCAGAGCCCCGCGGCCTCCTCCCCAGCCCACCAATCAGAAGCCCAGCTGGCCTCTGCCCCGCCCCTCGCAGGTCTCCTGGCTAGAGCCTTCTCCCTAGCCGAGCGCGGTACGCCCTGTACACAGCAGGCGCTTACTAAATGCTTGGTGACCCCTCCAGTTCTCTAGGTGCTCAGCAGACCTGGCCGACAGTCCTGCCCACCCTGACCTGCCTTTGTCCTTGGAGACTCTGTCCCTGATAAAGCTGGCGGGTGTCACCGGGCTGAGGAAAGGTCCCTACGGGCGTCATCTCTCTGAGTGACCAGCGATGCAGGGGTGACGTCAGTCCGGGCCCAGCCGCTCAGACCTTTCCAGGGGGCCCCATGTCACCTCTGTCCTGTGGACAAGAGGCATGGCAGCCGTGGTCAGCATCCTCCAGGCGTGACCTGAAGCCAGCTGTGCCCTAAAGCCCGAGGCTGGTGATGCCACCCTGGGCCTCATCAGGGGTACCCAGGCCACCTTTGGCTGACCGACACAGACGCCAGAGAGAAATGAGGACTCGGTGACCCCTCAGACTTGGGAGGGACCTGGCCCAAGCAAGAGAATTCAGGGAGGCAACACTGGAGATGTTCCTGCTGGACTGAAGGCTGGATCTCATCACAGAGACGGCGGGGCCTTTGAGTCAGGTCCTACACGTTTTGTCTTTTTTTTTTTTTATTGGGGTTAAGTAACTTGCTCGAGGTTACACGGCCAGTCATTATTTGTGTGTGGGTGCTCATTTTCTGAGTTGGGGTCATCCCAACTCCGAGGCCGGCGCTCTTACTCACTGCGCCACCTAGCCGCCCCAGGCACCACTCAAGTTTTAAACGTCTCCATTGGAGAGTGTCTCTACCTGACTAAGAAGTATATTGATGGACTTGAGCTGGGGACAGATATTATCAGGCCTGATGGCCAAAAGGTCATCAAGAGGAAGATCAGAGGGGGAGGGGATCATAGGAGATGATGGAGGGAATAACTGTATTCTTTTCCAGCATCCTTCCCGGCATCCCTACTCAAAGTATTAGGGCCCCCGTGTATCCCCACCAGAGCCTCATTCATAGAGATGTGTTGGGGAAGCTGATAAAACTTCTAGGCTGTTTCAAACACTTGAATAATTAATTTCTGAATTTAATCTTCTAATAGGTCTGCATACTTTGGGACATTTTCCTCTCTGTTTCATTAATCCTACCCTTTCTTGGTTCTCCTTGTACATCTTTGACTACTCTTCTACCACACCCTCAATGGTTTATCTCCTGCTCCCTTCTTCCCTTCTATCCTTGGACTCTCTCCCTTGGGAATCACATTACTTCCATTGCTTCCATTTCAACTGCCTACTAAAATATCCAGATCACCACCCCATTCCTCTTTATCTGATCATTACCTCAAATAGTTAGCTCATAACTCTCTGCTTTACAACAAAACTCCTAGAAAAGATCATCTGAGATCATTACATCAACAAGGACACTCATCTTTCAGCTCCTTGCAATGTGATTTCTGTTCCTAGCATTTGATTGAAACTTCTGTTTCTGATAGAGAGCCAAGATGGCAGAATAGTAGGAAACAAGGGACAGAAAGGTGGTGCAGTATATTCAGCACTGGGCCTGGAGTCAGGAAGACCTGAGTTCAAATCTGGTCTCAGACAGGTACTAGCTGTGTGACCCTGAGCAAGTCACTTAACCCTGACTGCCTCCAAAAAAAAAATAGTAGGAAGTAATAAATTGAGTTCCCTCCACAAAACCTCTCCAGAGGCTCTATTAGCAATGAATTGACAATTACTGTTACTCCCCTGAGGTTCAGTCACACATCAAGAACTGCTTATTGCACATTTACAACTAAATTTTCCAGAGGCATCTCAAACTCAGGGTGACCAAAAAAGGATTCATCTTTCCAACCAAACTTACCAATCTACACAACACCATCCTTCCAGTCACCCAGCCTTGTAGGCAACCATGGACAAGTCATTAAATCTCTGCTTCCCTCAGTTTATTCATCTGTGAAATGGAGATAACAGCACCTACCTCCCAGTTGTCATGAAGATCCAATGAGATAATCATTGTAAAGCACTTCAGATGATGCTTAGTTTAGTACATACTATCTATTATTTTAAAAGTTAGCTATTGCTATCATCATCATATTATTATTATAAATTGCTTTGTTCTGCAAGTGAGGCATCATGGAAAAGGGGAATCCATAGAGAGACCCTATAAGATAGTAGTGGAAAGTATCTAGGGGGATGCCCCATAATAGATAAGTTGGAAGCATTAGTAGTATGGAGAATAGGGAGAAGAGAGAGAACAGGTAATTGTAGGAGTCATGCTTTCCTCAGTACTGGTGCTTCTAGGTTGCAACCCTTGGCAGGCTTTTGCTCCTGAAGGGCTGTGACAAAGCTGACTGTTGAGACTTGAGTGAACTTTTATAGCCTGAAGCCAGAGTTTCCATGGCACTGGAAAGAAGGAGGGAGGACTAAGGGTGGGTTTTGATGTTAACTCTATGTTGTGTCCTTGTGTCTGCTCAGGAAACCTTACTTCCGGGTGATGTGGGAGTTGGGCAAGAAATATTGAGTGAGCTCAGGGTTAGTAAGCATCAGTTCCTGGGTATGGGGAATTATCTTTTACCTTCTTTTGGATTCTTTGTGCCCTAGATCAATGGAAACAGCTGAAATTGCTTTGTCTTTGGCACATAATCTCTGTTTTGGAGATGTTTGAGAGATCATGAAAATTGGAGAAAATGTCTAGTCAACCATCCCAGTTGTCTTATGTGACCTGGAAGTCTTGGTGTTTAAGACTTTAAATGAATATCTACTACTTTCAGTCTCTAAGTCTTCCTGGGGGAAATATTTTCTTTGAATCATATTGTGTTCTGTGGATTTGACTCTGCCAGCTTCATTATATCTCCCATGAATGTCAGTGGCCCTTATACCATGCTAGACATGTTATTATGACCACTTCATCTGGAATGACCAATTCTTATAATCTCTCCCAAGGAAGAACATAGGACTTGTGGCTCTCTGGGGCCCTGGTAGAAGTCCCTGAATGACTTACTTGCTGTAGCAGCAAGCACCCTATCGTACCCAGGATGGCTGCTAGTACAGGTTCTTAGATCTGCTTTTCTAAAGGAAAGCAACTCAAAATGGGTTAGCAATCTTTCTTTAATCAATCATATATCATTTATCCAGTTCAGAGGAAAAAGGTCAACACCCTGAACTTCAGAGAATATAAAAAGAAGTTACAAGCAGACAAAAAATATAGACAGAGAAACAGATCAGCAGACAGGTTTCCAGCTGTCTGACCATTACATCCATACTTAGTTACCAGAGAGGGAAGCACCAACATCTGGGTCTTCAAAGCCAGGGGCTCAATGGCTGCCCAGAATCTTGTCTGGCTAAATCACACAACTCTTCCCAAAGTGAGCCCCAAAGCAAACTCATATCAGGGTGTAGACAGCCTTCTCCTGGGTCAGAGAATGTCACAATCCTCTTGACCCACTGCCCAATCACAAAGTAATAAGGTGTGGGCATTCCTGAAAAACAAGCCTCCTGCCAGAGGATGTGACCATATTCAGCCTATTAGGGGGCAGAGCATGTTTTCAAATCAGGGAAGGTTGTCAGAGTCACTTAAGCGCATCAAAGGGCCAAGGGGTCAGGGAAGACCTTCAGATTCCCATTCCCATAACACTTGCTTATATGGGTTAGAATCTTGCAAGCAAGTCATGGCGTGGCCCCTGTGAAGTCTAGAGAAAGCACAGATGAGTCAAACTTTTTTTTAAATTATCTTTTCTACACAGCAGAGTCAAGGGTTCCTGGTGGTTGGGGCACCATTCTTCTAGCATGAGCTGGCACAGCTCAAGGCATGACTGCAGTTGAATGGTCAGTCACTATGGCCAGCAACCTCCAGGTGGTCTGTAAAGATGGTGGCCACAGTTCTTGGGTAAGGCCTTCAGAAATAATCTCCACATCTGAGCAGGTGATCTGGCCCTGCAAGCCCACAACAGCATAAAGGAGGGCTGAGGCCCTAGAGGGAGAGAGACACAATGGCAGTTAGAATCAGCACAGCAGACAGCTTCCCTTTGACTTCAGCTTATCTCTCTGGGGAAAAAGTCTGACATATGGAGGCAGGGTTGGGTTCTTGGGTCCCCATTATGCATAGCAGGAAAGGTAGGCTTAGGGAGGGGAAGGGCAGGGGTCTGGCCCACAGCCCATCTGAGCTAGGAAGCATGCAAATCTGCAAGGGAGGCCTGGCATGATCATGGGCTGTTGGAATCCAAGACTGACATGTGGAATGAGTCTTAGAGATCTTGCTAGGGATGCCCTACATGAATCCTGTAGGGAAATGGAGGTGTCATGCACAGAGGGGAAATTTCCAAGATAAGTCATGGAGCCTAATTGAAACCCAAGTCTCCTGTGTCTGAATGTCATGCTGCAGGGAAGTGATTTGGGCTGTGAACTTGGGCAACTGATGGAATGGAAACAGGAAGACCTGAGTTAGAATCTTGGCTCTGAGGACCCCACCCTGAATTTCTTCTTTTTTTTTTTGCCTCCATGAAAGGATGGCTACCCCAGCCACCTCTTCATTCTTAAAGAGCAGCACGTGCTGAGAGCCCGGGTTTGGCCAGAGGAGGGCCCCATGGTCAGGGTGTGAGGAGCCATGGCCGGGTCAAATCTATTGGGCTCTAAGACCAGAGCTGAAGACTGCCAGACAGCATCACTCAAGGAAGTGCCAACATCAGTAACCTCTCAAGTTCTCATCTGACTTACAGCTCCCAGAGACCCCAGGCTATGTGCCTTCACTTCATTTCTGGAACACAAATGTAACAGCTCCTTCCAGAAGGGCCATAAATTCTAGAGTTCATGGGGCCAGGGCACTCAGTATTTTCTTAGCTAAATGAGATTGGGGGTGGGGCAAAAACAGGTTCCTAATTCAGAGAAATGTCCTAATCCCCAAGACATTCTACCCTCAACCACTCATTTTCACTGAGTGTGGTGTTTAGGTCCTCCATTGTGCTTCCACCACAGCTCGAAGTAGGTCTGCCTCCAGGCCATGCATGCCTTCTCTGCAATTTAGTCACCTCAGCCCAGCCTCTACACTTTCATTCATTCCCTTCCCCCTGGAAGCATGAACTTTGGGAAATCACATCTTCCTAGAATTTCAGAGTTAGATTTCCTCCAGATCTTTGGTGAATCCACATGACATCCACACCTCAAACCTGCAGTCATTGCATCCTCTCCCAAGAGGAAAGGAAAATATGACTTGCCCTGTCAGGCCACCTCTGAGCTAGAACTGTTACCTCCTGAAACAGTTCTTTCTGTATGTGGGGAGCTTCCATAGTAAGGAGATTTTCTTTTCATTGATATGAAAGGTTTCTCTACCAAGTGTAACCACCCTAGTTCCTAACTCTGCTCCTTACCATCAAACAGAACATGTTCCTTTTCCCCAGGGTTGGGCTGTCACTTACTCACAGGTAGTATCGTCCCCTCCCCCCCACCCCCCACCCCCATTTGTCTGGCTCAAAAGCAATTACCATTTCTTCAGTTGTTTAAATCTTCCTGTATGTAAAAAGCTGTTTTGTAATTGTGTTCAGATAGTTCCTAGATTTGTCTTGGAGGCAGACTCCCATGTATTTTAGATCATCTCTAGTTATTTTAAATGGGATTTTTCTTTTCATGTCTTCCTGTTGAACTTTATTGGTAATATATAGAAATGCTGATGATTTATGTGGATTTATTTTATATCTTGCAACTTTGCTGAGGTTATTAATCAATTCAAGTAGTTTTTTAGTTGAATCTTTAGGATTCTCTAAGTATACCAACATATCATCTGCAAAGAGTGATAGTTTTGTTTTCTCATTGCCTGTTCTTATTCTTTTAATTTTTTTTCTTGTCTTATTGCTATAGCTAGCATTTTTGGCATGGTACTGAATGATAGTGGTGATAATGGGCATCTTTGCTTCATCCATGATCTTATTGGGATGACTTCTAAATTATTCTTGTTACGCATAATGCTTGCTGATGGTTTTAGATAGATACTAATCATTTTAAGGGAAACTTCATTTATTCCTGTGCTTTATAGTGTTTTCACTAGACATTGGGGATTTTATTTTGTCAAAAAAAATTTCTGCATCAATAGATGCAGATTTTTGTTGGCTATATAGTTGATATGGTTGATAATTCTAATAGTTTTCCTAATTTTGAACCAGCCCAGCATTCCTGGTATAAACCCCACTTGGTCAGAGTGCATGACTTTTTTTTTTTTAATAGATATTCTTGTAATTGTTTTGCTAGTATTTTATTTAGTTTTTTTTTAGCCTCAATCATTGGGAAACAGGCCTATAGTTTTCTTTCCCTGTTTTTGCTTTTCCTGGTTTAGGGATCAGCACCATCTATGACATTCATATGTCATATGCTTGTTTTTCCAAATAGTCTATATAGTATTGGAATTAATTGTTCTTAAAATGTTTGGTAGAATTCACTTGTGAATTCACCTAATCCTGGAGATTTTTTTTAAGGCAGCTCATTTATGTTCACTTTCTTTTTCTAGGATAGTTATCCTTTTGTGTTAGGATACAGTTTCCTTTTGTGTTAATCTGGGCAATTTATATTTTTGTAAATATTTATCCATTTTAATTACTTTGTTATATTTATTGTCACATAACTGAGCAAAAGAGCTCCTAATAATTCCTTTAATGCCCTCTTTTTTCATGGTGAATTCACCCTTTTTATTTTTTATATTGGTATTGTCTTCTTTTTTTAAAATCAAATTAACCAATGGTTTGTCTATTTTACTGTTTTGCACTGCCTCCCCGCCCAAAAAAACCCCAAACAACCAGCTTCTAACTTTATTTTGTTCGATTGTTTTCTTACATTTTGTTTTTATTTTCCTCTCCTTTGATTTTCAGGATTTCCAATTTAGTGTTTACTTGGGAATTTTAAAATTTGTTCTTTTGAGATGTCTCATTGTTGTCATTCTTTTTAATAAAATGATTTGTTTCTGTGATTTGTTCATTGACTCACTCATTCTTTAGGATTAGTTTGGTTTCAAATTTATTTTTAAGTTATCTTTTTAAAAATTATTAATTTATTTATATTTAATTTTCAACATTCACTTCTATGAGTTTTAAATTTTTCTCCTCCTCCCTCCCTAAGACAGCATGCAGTATGATATGACTCTACACATACATTCCTATTAAGCAAATTTTCACATTAATTATGTTGCATAGAAAAAGTATAATGAATGGGAGAGACCATGAGAAAGAAAAACAAAAAAGAAAATAGTCTGCTTCACTCTGCATTCTGACTCTACAGTTCTTTCTCTGGATGTGGATGGCATTTACCATCACTAGTCCATTGGAATTGTTTTAGGTCCTTGTATTTCTGAGAAGGACTAAGTCTATCAAAATCAGTCATTGCATATTGTGGCTGTTTCTATAAACAATGTTCTCTTGGTTCTGCCCACTTCACTCAGCATCAGTTCATTCAAATCTTTCCAGGATTTTCTGAAGTTTGTCTGTTCATCATTTCTTATAGCACAATGCTATTCCATGACATTTATATACCACAACTTGTTCAGCCATTCCCCAACTGATAGGCATCCCCTCAATTTCCAGTTCTTGGCTATCACAAAAAGAGCTGCTATAAATATTTTGTACACGTGGGTCCTTTTACAATTTTTATGATCTTTTTGGGATACAGCCCTAGAAGTGGTATTGTTAATCAGTCTTTATTGAATGTAAACTTTATTGTACTATGATCTGAAATTGAGCCATTTAATAGTTATACTCTTCTGCATTTGGTTGTGAGGTTTTTTTTTTTTTTATGCCCTAATGCAGAGTCAGTTTTTGTGTAGGTGCCATGTACTGGGGAGAAAAAGGTGTATTCCTTTCTATTACCATTCAGTTTTCTAGAGGTCTATCATATCTAGCTTTTCTAAAATTTTATTCATCTCCTTAAGTTCTTTCTTATTTATTTTTTCATTAGATTTATCTTGTTCTGAGAGGGGAAAATTGCAGTCCCACTATAATTTTTTTTTTTACTATTTCCTCCTGTAATTGATTTAACTTTTCCTTTAAGAATCTGGATCTTATACTATTTGGCTCATATATATTTATTTTTTTTCTTATTTCTTTCTAATTATTTTTTTTATTAAACAAAAGCTTTATTAACTTCTGTTTTACATCATTCATTTCCGCCAGATTTTGAGTTACAATCATTTCCCCCCCGTTATTCCCCTACCCAACCTCTCAGAATAACAGTCCCACAAGATATCGCTTCCTCCAATCTGCTCTCTCCCATACCTTCTCCCATACCCCCTTCGACTTTTCCATTAGAGGAAGGTGAGTCTTTGTGTCCCAATGCCTGCACATCTTATCTCCCAATTACAAGCAAAAGAGTATTAATAATAGTATTTATATATATTTGAAACATTTAATGTTAAGACCTCGACTTTCAGATCCATTTCCTTCTTCCCTTGTCACTCATTCCCTCTGGGGAGATAAGTAATTCAGTATATGTTGTACATGTCTAGCTATGCAAAACATTATCACAGTAGATATATTGTGCAAGGCTGCTTACAATTCCCTCCCACTCATCCCACCCCCCACCTGGTCCATTCCCCACATGATCCTGTCCCTCTTCTATAGTGGGTACTTCCAACCACCCTCCCCCCAAGGATGCCCTCCCATCCATCATCCCTCCTCTCATCCCCCTTCCCCCTATTCTGCTGCAGGTTGAGATATCCCATTTAGCATGTATGTCATTCTCTCCCTGAACCAAATTCAATGAGAATGTGGTTTTGCCTTTTTGCCTTCCTATTCTTCCCCCCTTACAACCACTTCCCCTTGCTTCTTCTACATAAGATAGTTTACCCTACCCTGTCTCTCCCCATCTCCTCTTGCCACTTTCCTCTCTCACCTCATAATTTCATCCCTTGAGTATTCTCCCTTCCCAACAAATTCAACCTATGCCCTCTATCCATATATAACTGTAACCATCTACACACACATTCACATTTGTACTCATATGACCACACACCCCTCTTCCATTATTTTCATAGTGAGAAAGATATCATCGGTCACCGTTATTGCTTTTCCATATAGGAATGTAAATAGTTCAACTTTGATAAGTTCCTTTTGATTTCTTTTCACTGATTACCTTCTCAGGCATCTCTTCCTTCTTGTGTCTGGATGTCAAATTTTCTATTCAATTCTGGTTTTTTCCTCAGGAATGCTTGAAAGTCCTCTATTCCACTGAATGACCATATTTTCCCCTGAAACAAAATACTCAGTTTTGCTGGGTAGGTGACCCTTGGGTTCATTCCCAGCTCTTTTGCCCTCTGGAATATCATATTCCATGCCCTTCGATCCCTCAGTGTAGAAGCTGCCAGGTCCTGGGCTATTCTGATTGTGTTTCCACAATATTGAAATTGTTTCTTCCTGGCTGCTTGTAGTATTTTCTCCTTGATCTGGGGATTCTGGAACCTGGCTATAATATTCCTGGGAGTTTTCTTTTTGGGATCTTTTTCAGGAGGTGATCGGTGGATTTTTTCAACCTCTATTTTGCCCTCTGGATCTAAAACATCAGGGCAGTTTTCCTTGAGAATTTCTTGAAGGGTGATTTCTAGGTTCTTTCTTTGATCATGGCTTTCAGGTAGTCCAATAATTTTTAAATTGTCTCTCCTGGATCTATTTTCCAGGTCAGTGGTTTTTCCCATGAGATATTTCACATTGCCTTCTAATCTTTCATTTGTTTGGATCTGCTTAACAGCATCTTGATTTCTCATAAAGTCATTAGATTCCATTTGCTCCAGTCTAACTCTGAAGGAATGAATCTCCTCAGTGAACTTTTGAGATTCT
Organism: Gymnobelideus leadbeateri; assembly: GCA_011680675.1. Lineage (NCBI taxonomy): Eukaryota > Metazoa > Chordata > Mammalia > Diprotodontia > Petauridae > Gymnobelideus > Gymnobelideus leadbeateri. The sequence goes on along the minus strand of WOXC01012412.1, from coordinate 30,366 downwards.
TTTTCCATCTGGCAAATTCGACTTTTTAAGGCATTCTTCTCCTCTTTGCCCTTTTGGGCCTCCTTTGCCATTTGAGTTAGTCTATTTTTTAAGGTGTTGTTTTCCTCAGTCAGGCTGTTGACCCTCATTTCATACTTTTCCTGCATCCTTCTCATTTCTCTTTCCAATTTTTCCTCCACTTCTCTTATTTGATTTTTAAAGTCCTTCTTAAGGTCCTCTATGGCCTGCAACCCTCTCATGTTTTCCCCTGGGGCTTTTGGAGCAGGACTTCTGACCTCACAGTCCTTTTCTCGCTCTATGCCCCCAAAATAGGAGTCTAGGGTTGCATTTTTCTGTTTCCTTTGCCTTGACATGTTGCCACTTAATTACTTGACTTTTGGGCTTGTTGCCACACTGTGGCTTTAAGGCCAGCTAGAGGAATTTTCGTCCCGAACGTGTGGGGGGCAACTTCCGTTTCTGGCAAGCTGTAGACCCACCCACGACTTCCACCCTAGAACACAATCCAGATCCAGGGAGGTTAAAGCAAGAGCGATTACCCTCCAAGACTGATCGCTGGATCTTCCTACAATTAATTGCAGGCCAGGAGCTAGAGCTGCGTCTGAAAACTACAAAATGGCGTATCTCCTCAGTGGCTTCTAGCCCCCAGGGGAGGAAGCTGACGCATTCCCCAAATACAGGTCCCAAAGTCCATAGGACACTAACCTCTTACTTTGTCCTAGGCATGTCTATGTTGATAATTCTGGAGTCGCCACAGCTACTGGTGTTCTGGGGTTCCTCCAGCCGGCTGTTGGCCCTGGTGCCTTGGGGCTAAAACCTCAGCTCCCAGGGACCTCAGCTCCAGCTCGGCTTGGCTTCCCGTGCTCTGCACGCTGCGCACTGCCAGCTCCCAGACTGCTGCGCTGGTCCTTCCTGCAGGGCTGCTGGGCTGTCCTCAGTGGGAGGTTAGCTTCTCTGTGTCTTTCTGTGGGTGCTGGGGCTCCAGAAGTTATTCAGAGTCCCCTTTTACATAGTTTGGGGGGAATCTGGGGGCAGAGTGGCTTGGATGAGCTGTTTCTACCTGGCTCATATATATTTAGCATTGATATAACTTCATTGTCTATGGTACCTTTAGCAGTTTCCCTACTTATTTCTTCTATTTAGATCTATTTTTGCTTTTGTCTGAAATCATGATTGCTACCCTTGCTTTTTTTTTTTTTTTTTGCTTTACCTAAAATATAACAGATTCTGCTTCAGTTCCTTACCTATATTCTGTGTCTTCCTGCTTTAAGTGGTTTTTTTGTGAACAACATAACAGATTCTGGCTTTTAATACTTTCTGCTATCTGCTTCTGTTTTATGGGTGAATTCATCCCATTTACATTCATAGTTACTGTGTATTTCTCTCCATCCTCTTTCCCACCCTGCTTGTCCTTCTCTCATTCTCCTTTCACTCTATTGCTCCTCAAAAGTCTGTTTTGTTTCTGACCACTGTCTCCCCCAATCTGTCCTCACTTCTATTAGCCCTCCCTATTTATCTCTCTTTCTTCTTACTTCTCTGTAGGGCAAGATGGATTTCTGTACCCAACTGAGTGTATATGCTACTATTCCCTCCCCGAGCCAATTACCATTAGAGTAAGGTTCAAGAGTTGCCTTTTATGCCTTTTTATGCTAGATAATTTACTCTATTCTACCTCTCCCTTCCTCTTTCTCCTTATGTATTCCTTTTTCTCACCCCTTAATTTTGTTTTTAGATATCATCCCATCATGGTCAATTGACACCTGTGTCCTCTGTTTATATATACTCCTTCTAAATGCTCTCATACTGAGAAAGTTCTTAGGAGTTACAAATATTATCTTTATATGTTGGAATGTAAACAGTTTAACTTTATTTAATCCCTTATGATTTCTCTTTCCTCTTTACCTTTTTATGATTCTCTTGAATCTTGTATTTGAAAGTCAGATTTTTTATTCAGCTCTGGTCTTTTCATCAGGAATGTTTGAAAACCCTCTATTTCATTAAACATCCATTTTGTTTCCTCTGAAGAATTATATTCAGTTTTTCTGGGTAGGTGATTCTTGGTTGTAATCCTAGCTCCTTTCTCCTCTGAAATATCACATTCCAAGTCCTCTGATCCTTTAAGTTTCAGCCAGTTGTGCTGACTCTTTGTGACCCCATTTGGGGTTTTCTTGTTAGAGATATGGGACTGGTTTGCTATTTCCTTCTCCAGTTCATTTTTACAGATGAAGAAACTGAGGCAAACGGGATCAAACAACTTCTCCAGTATAAAATATATTTTTATGATTAATGCTTTGTAGCATAATATTGTCATTTTTATTATATTGTCTCAGTCAACCCAGGAGCAATTTTTCTCTAATTATTTAGGTTTGTATTTTTGTAGTGTTTTGTAGTCGCATCGACAAGGTTCCTTTGTGAGTCCTGGTAGGTAGACTACCAAATATTTTACACCTTTTTAAAAAATATATGAAAAGCTAAAGTTTTATATAAGCTTATTTTATATGTTGCTATTTGGCTGAAGATATTTCAATCCATTTTTAGTTGTCCTTTTAGAGTCCTCTATGCAGACCATCCTATTATGTGCAAAAAATGGTAATTGTTTTCATTTTCCCTCTTTTTTCCCCCCAATTTATTTATTTATTTTTAGCTTTCAACATTCATTTCCACAAGATTTTGAGTTACAATTTTTCCCCATTTTCCCCCTACCCCCACCCCAAAATATTGAGCCTACTGAATAACCCTTCCCCTAATCTGTTGTCTCTTACATCCTCCCCTACCCCCCCAACTTTCTAGTAGGGCAAGATGGATTTCTGTACCCCAGTGCCTGTATATCTTATTTCCCAGTTGCATGTAAAAAAACCCAATTTTTAAAAAAACATTTGTTTTTAAAACTTTGCGTTTCAGACTTTTCCCTTCTTCCTTCCTCATCCCTCACCCCCTCAGCTGGGAAGATAAGCAATTCAATATAGGTTGTACATGTGTAGTTACACAAAAAATGTCCATAGTAAAAAAGTAAAAATCTTCCTGTTACTTCCAGCTGTGCATTTTCACCGGCTATTCCCAGGCTTTGAGAACTCTCCCTCTTTTCCTTTACCTCCTGGCTTCCATCAAGCTTCAGCTAAAATCCCTGCTTCCATGGAAAGCCTCTAGCCTCTCCTAGTCTTCCTGAATCTTAGTGCCTTTACTTGGAGTCTACCCACAGTGTGTCCTGTCTGTATCTTTTCTGTCTATGGTTTTCATGTTTTTTCCCCCTTTAGAATGTGGGCACCTTGGGGCGGAGACTGACATTTGCCATTCTTTGTATCACCAGGGCTTAGCAGTGGCTGGCATGTAGTAGGTGCTCAATAAATGTTTGTTGACTGCTGTAGTACTTAGTGCTGTCGTTTCCTGCTTCTACATTAATATTGTTGTGTAATCCACATGGCACATGTGAGTGGTTCCCCGATTACTTCTTTTAGCCTTGTCTGTTTTCACACTCACCTCTTTTGAGATCATGATTATCGCCCCTTCTTTTTTGAGTTCCCCTGAGGTGTGATGACTGCTTAGCTCCTCATTTGAACTCCATGAATGTGTTTCAGATTTCTTGAAAACAACATTGCAGCATTGCTTCTGAATGCAGTCTGCTATCTTCTTCTGGATTCTTGCTGTTTAGGGTTGAGAGTTGTTTATTTTCTGTTATGTGATTTCTTCCCCCTGCAGCCCTCAATGCAGAGGAGATAAAAGACAAACATGAGTGAAACTTAAAGAATTGCCATTAACTAGTCACTGGTGCCTAGGATTTCTTTAAATCTCTTTAGGTTGGATCTAATTTGGCCTCAGACATCTACAGGAAATCCACTTAACCTCTAGCCTCAGTTTCCTCATCTGTAAAACAGGGATAATAATAACATCTGCCTCCCAGGGTTGCTGTGAAGGTAAAATATTCAAAAACACTTTGCAAATCTTAGTGCTACATCTGCCAGTTATCCTCATTTGTTGCCATTGGCAAAGATTGGTCATAAAATGTGAGTTAGATAAATACAGGTAATCAAATCTATCTTTTAGCAATTAGACCCCACCTCTCTTGGTGACACTAAGGTCACTGGGGTCCTGGATGTACAGGGAACTCTTTCTGTGGCCATGTTCATGTAACGCCATGAGAATCACTTGAGGAGGGACCAAGGACAGCATCTATCCAGAACTTTTAATTGATTGAACTTTGCACAGTCTTTTGATCTGAAGGTGATAGAACTCTACAATCAGGAGAAATTACACATTAGACCACACTTTCACTAATCAATGGTTTTTAAGCCCCTCTTGAAATCTCAAAAGTTTCTTGGTAATGACAGCCCAGTTGCTTCTTGAACCCTCAGTGGAGAAAATTGTCCTCCAGTTTGGGACAGATAGTACAAACCCAAGACTTTCTTACTGCCTTAGACTATTTCCATCCTCCCGCCTGATCTAAATGTCTTCCTATTTTTACCTCACCTTGAAGGATTTAGCGCATTATCCAGTGGCATCATGAGGTCAGTTACATTCCCCACCTGCAGCCTATGGGATCTGACACACAGCAACACTGGGCTTTTCATTTGCACTGTTACTAAGGCCCTCTGCCTTCTAGACATAATCCTGATAAACTCAAAGCTCATTCACATCTTTTTCTAATAGCTGAATGTGCAAAGAAAATGTGTTTTCCTTATCCTAGCAATCCAGATTTTTCTAAAACCCTTAGTAACTATCAAGGGATATGATATTGGCAGAATTTCACTCTCCCTGTTAAGCTCTGTAAGCACTTAATGGGCCTACTGGCAGTGGAAAGATCCCGCCTTCTCTGAGAGGGTTCCCCATATATTCTAACCACAATCCAATCACTGGGGGTTCCTCCATTGCTCTTTCCCCCCATATTGCCTTTTCCCCACTTTAATCACCAGAAATACAAAGTTGTTACAATTCACATTTGCTGAATATTGCCAAATAATCTGGTCCAGGCCTACTCAGTCCAGTGATTTAAATTTAGGATTGGATCACAAAATAACATTTGTGAAAATAAAATACTGTAAAATTACTTTCTATTCATAATAAAGGAAGCTGACTAAAAACAGATACTGTTCCTTTCTGCATTTCCATGGTAGAAAAAAGTCACAGAGAGCAGTTAGAACTTTGCCAGACCTCTGAGCACAGCAAATCCTGGTAGGGTTGATTCTTTCATATCTCTTTTCCACTGAACATGGAAAGCACAATCTAGACCAAATATTGTCAGATGATGTTGATCGCATTACTGTCTGTCTTTCCATAGCTCCTCCAACATAAGTGTTGAGGGTCAGAGTTGTGAGAGCTGGTTCAGATTTTTTAAAGAATTCAATTAGACCTTCTTTAGCCAAAGGGAGCTTTATTAATGCAAAAGCTTGCAGGCCTGAGACTTAGCAAGGAGCTAAACAAAAGCACTGATGTAGGAAAAGGACCAGACTTATATAGCCAGAAAGTGACACAGCCAGTAGGATGATGATGATATAATTTTAGAGTCTCTAATGAGGGTTGGAGATTTAGGGACAGGATGAGGAAGATGGATGACACAGGATAAGGGAGACAGGGGAAATTTTATGACCCAGGATGGAGGGGTGACAAGGAAATTTTATGGTCCCAGATAAGGGGGAAGTTTACTTTGTCCATGCGGTGGGAGGCTCAATAGGTCCATTTACCCTGGTGTGGTGAGTCCAACCTTTCTCCTGAGTTTGGACAGACATATCAGAGGTCAACAGGACTTGAAAGGGCCCTCCCAGGTGGGAGTGAGCTTTTCCTCCTTCCAAGCTCTGATCAGGACCCAATCTCCCAGTTGAAACCTGTGGACTAGAAATCTCAAGGGTGGAGTGTGCGTGATTAGTCCTTTAGTCTGTAAAGCATGAAGATGTTTTACCAGAGAGGTTACATATTTCCTAAGGGATTTATTCTTTTGATCAAATAGGGGATCCTAGTCCCCTGTCTTTCCCCAGATAAGGATGTCCAAAGAGAAGTTCATAAGGGGAGAGTCCTATGTCCCTTTGGGGTTTATTACGAATCCTGAGGAGGGTGAGGGGCAGGCACTTTGTCCAGGGCATCTGAGTTTCTAAAGCCAATTTAGTGAGCTGTCTTTTAATTTCCTGATTCATCCTTTCAACCTTGCCAGACAAGGGAGGGTGCCAGGAAGTATGAAACTCCCAGGTAATACCCAAGGCTTGGGCTAGGGAGTGCAGAATCTTGGTGGCAAAGTGGGTCCCCTGGTCCAAATCTATCCATTCCACAATCCTATACCTCAGAATAATCTGTTACAGCAGTACCTTACTGACTTCGGGGATGCTAGCACTTGGCAATGGGGAAGCTTCCAGCCAAGAGGTTAAGTGTTCTATTATGACCAGTAAGTATTTGAGACGTATATAAGGCAACTTGGTGAAGTCCACCTGTATATTCTGGAAAGGCCTAAGACTTGGGAGTCTTTCTCCAGCAGGAGCCTGGTACAGGACAGACTTATTTGTCTTTCAACACACAAGGCACCCATACACCAGCTGTGGTGCTAGGGTACAGAAGACACATACCAAGTTAAGACTGCATCAGACAGGTTCTGGGTATCTCAATAACTGCTTTGATGTATTGTACCCCAATAAAAGCGAGACAGAAGATCCCCAAGATTAAATTTAAAAAGTGGATTTTATTACTACAGGACTCTCAGGGTACATGGTCACTCAAATCAGACAGTGCTTTGGCACAGACATTGTGCTGGTTTTATAGAGGTTCCATAGCCAGGTTACGTAAGCTGAAATTACAGTGATGCAAGCTGAAACTCCAATGATTGGTCAGTGTACACTTGAAACTACAATTAGTGATTGGTCAGTATACATTTGAGTTTCCTGCCATCTCAAAACCCTAGGCTGAGACTCCCGCCCACAGATTAATCAAGGGAAATCAAGGGGTGGGGGTTCTCCTTGTTTAGAGATTAAGCAAGGTGGAGTTCTCTGCTTTACAAATCAAGGAAAGGGTGAGTGGATTTGTGTCCGACATTCCGGAAGGGCAAAGTGACAAACCAATGGGGGAAAGGCAGAGTGGACCTATGTCCAACAGATGTAAGTATTGAAAGGCTCTTCTCATACCTGCTTTGGTCAGTACTTCTCCATCAGGGAGGAGCTAATGCCTGCCTTGCTCTTGAGCCCCCAAGGCCTGTACCTTCTGCTTTTCTTCCTCAGTAAAGGAGGGAGGAGGGAGATTCAGAGGAAAAGAGGGGATTAAGACCAACATGTTTATCTGGCAACTCAGATTCTGCTGTCCCTGCACTCCTTGCTTCCTTGTTTGTGAGGTGATTCCCCCTAACCTCCATAGATTGCCCAGCTTGATGACCATTAACATGTACAGGACTGGGTGTATTGGTATTTTGGAGTCTTCAGAGCAACCTTAACCCTCTTTATGGTAAACCTCTTCAATCCCATATGGGATGAGACCAGTCACAGCCTCAAGGGCTCCAGAACCAGAGCCCTGCCTCCACCTGATACCATGGGTGAGATCCTCATTGAAAGCATTTAACAACATAACTGAAAAGATAATGCAAGCTGTGCATCAAGGTCAACTAATACACTGATGGTAATTCTTCATCTAGAAAAGGCTACAAGCTAAGACCAAAGTAGAAGGAGGGTTGGGGCAGGATCTTCTGTTTGCAGATGACTGTGCACTCAGTGCAGCCTCTGAAGCTGAGATGCAACAAAGTCTGGATCAGTTCTCTGCTGCTTGTGCTAATTTTGGCCTAACAATGAGCACCAAGAAAACAGATGCTCCATCAGCCAGCACCATACCATCTATACCTAGAACCAGTGGTTATAGCAAATGGAGAAGCTTTAAATGCTGTGGATAAGTTCACTTATACTCTCCAGTGACATACACATTGATAATTGTTGGACACAACTCCACCTCCCCTTCCCTTCATTGATTTGTAAAGCAGGCAACTTCACTTTCCCCTTCCCTTCATGGATCTGTAAAGCAGACAACTCCACCTTCCCTTCCCCTAATTATTCTGTAAGCAAGCACAACCCCCACCTGTCCCCTTCTTCTAATTGATCCTTGGGCAGGAGTTTCAGCCTAGGGTTTCTCTCCAGCAGGAAATTCAAATGTACACTGACCAATCAATCACTGTAGTTTCATCTTACATAACCTGGCTATGGAACCTCTTTAAAAACTAGCATGCTATCTGTGCCAACCCACTAATTTGGGCATGTACCCCAATAGTCTAGCGGTAATAAATCTACTCCAAATTTAATCTCAGGGGTCTTCTGTCTCTCTTTATTCAGGTACAACAATAATGAGGTTGACCCAGGCATTGCCAGAACTAGCAAAGTGTTTGGGAGGCTCTGAATCTAAGGGTGGGAAAGGAGAGGTATTAGACTGACTACCAGACTGAAGGTCTACAGGGCCATTGTCCTGACCTCATGGCTGGATGCCTGAGAATCCTGGACAGTCTGCCAGCACTAGGCCAGGGAACTCCATCCCTCCCACTTGAATTGTCTTAGGAAGATTCTGAAGATCACCTGGCAGGGTAAGGTACCAGACACTGAGGTCTTTACTCCAACTAAACTGCCAAGCTTTCAGACTCTGCTTCAGAGAGCACAACTCCTATGGCCTGGCTACCTGTTTGAATACAAAATGTGACCTTGCCATAAAGACTGTTTTATGGAATATTTACACAGGGCAAGTGTGCACATGGTGGTCAGAAGAAGAGATACAAGGACACTCTCATGGTTTCTCTGAAGAACTCTGGAATTGATTGTGTGACATCGGAGACACTGGCACAGGACCCTCAGCACAGTGTGTCCACATCAGAGAAGGTGCTGAGCTCTGTGAGCAAAGCAGAAATGAAACAGCTCAAAGGAAATGCAGGATGCACAAATTTAGAGAATCTGGCCCAAATGTTCACAGGGACTCTTTGGCCCCACCTGGGTTAGAGCATTCTGAGCTAGTATGGGTCTGATCAGCCACAGTCAGACACACTGAAACTTGATCCAAGGAGAGTGATGTCACTTTGGTCCTCTTAGTGAACAAGGGACAGCCACCAACCAACCAACTAATGAGATATGTAGGTCAGACCACTGTGACCCCATGGTAAAACTGAGGATGGCACCATTGGACCTTTGGGATGTGACAGGAGCCTGAAGAGGTAGAAAAGACATGCCCAGAGCCAGGACTTAGAGGTAGGCTTTCTCCTGGCAAACCTGGAGAACCCTCATGTAGTGGTCAGAGGGGAAAGATGAGGCCAGATGGAAAGTTCAGCCAACAGAAGTGGGATGCAGGGAGGGGCACTCGTTAAGGCCTACCTGGTACCTGGTTGTACAGAACTGGCTCCAAGAAGGCACAGAGATCTCTGTTCTGAGATTCTGAAGGAAGGAAGATCTCAGCTACAGGGAATGTAGAGAAATCTCTTTTCTGTGGGAAGCTTAGAGAGATCTTAACTCCAGAGAAAAAGGCAGAGAGACCTTAGCTCCAAAGGAAGAAGGCAGAGAGATCTCAGTTCCTAGTGTTAGAGTTCTCCCTCGGGCTGCAGTCCCGATAGGCCGACCTTACCTATACCCAGGTCTTCGGATGTCTCCAGCCCCGTAGATCCAGCTACGGGAAATTGCACAACAGAATGCCAGGACTCAGGATCAGGCTCAACAGGTTTATTTGATGGCTGCTACATGACTCCTCTGCTATCTGAATACCCAAATTCCTTCCTTCCTCTCTTCTGGGAGTTTGCTCTATATATACACCACCTCTGGCTGGCGGGGGAGGAGATCATTCCCATTGGATGAAGCACTCTCAATGCACAGCAAAAGTTAATCTGCTAATTTGCAGAAAGCACCTCTGGGCATCTTGGGCCTTTCAAGACCTTACACTCCCTTCACGCCAAATCCAGGGCTCAGGCCTTAGTAATTAGGCCCTAACACCTAGTACTTCTCTTCTCAGCAGACCTGCTATGGCTGGGTCTTCCTAATCCCAAGAAGCCTGCCCAGACCTGCTGTCCATCTTGTAGACTGACCTCCCTTTCCCCTGGTCTCCTCCCAGGTTTGCAAACTTCCCTCCAGGGAGAGAATTCCACTAGGGCCCCACCCACCAGGCTGGTCTTCTCTGAGCTTCCCTCCCTCATTGCTCTCCCACCTCCAGCTCTTCAGCAGAATCTCCTGGTCTCCCAGCTCTCCACAAATTTAGGTGGTCGCTGACCAGGATCAGGAGAGTCAATGCAATCCCTTTAGCAGAACCATACATCACAAGAAAAAGTGAACTTACAGCCAGGTCTTTGGAAGGGGGGTGGGGTGGGGGAATACTCTGAATCAACAAGATATTGGTTATTAATAATCATTTTCACACCTCCTACCTGTCCTCCTGATTAGAGGACCTGGGTTCCAATTCTACAAAGGCATTTACTGGGGGGAAGTTATTTGACCCTCCTCTGTAACAATATGGCCTTTTCATGAAGGCCAAGGCTTTTAAAAACCCTTTGCCCAATGTGAATGGGGTGTTATGTCATCTACAACAACCCCCTAGTTCTACACATTGGGAAATGAGGAGATAAGATCAAATACCAGTGGGCTGTAGCCCTCCCAGTTCTTCTTAGGTCATTCCCCCTTCCAGTCTCCAAAGCATCCTTGAAGGTGGAGCTCAAATCCTCCCTCCTGCAGGCCTGCCCTGGTTATCTTCCTCCATCTCCAGCTACTAGTCCCTTCCTCTCAGGGATTACCTTCCATTTGTCTCCTCTCTCTCTAGAAGCTTCATGTAAGGAACCATGGACAGGTATTCATAGAGTGTTCATAGAGAGTTCAATAGAGTGCCAGGTTCAAAATCAGGAAAGCCAGGGTCCAAGCCTAGCCTCAGACCAGGTGGGCAGAGACACCTTCAGCAAGTCACTGAGAAGAGACGAATGGCCTGGAAAATTTCCAAGATCCAGGCTGGCTCAGACATTCAGGGATCTGGGATCATTTCCCAGCAGACAGGGTACTCCACCCCCAGAGAGCTCAATATCCATAAATTATATGGCAGCCCCCACATCCCTCCAGTAGAGAGTAAACTCCCAGGGAGCAATGGGTGTTTTAATATGTCCAGGAAAAGGCAGAGACTGGGACTATCCACTGAGAAATGGATCAACTGCCCTATTAAACCCACACTGAAAGAAAAACTAAGAGCTTGGAGTGGGAATGGAGGAGGGAAAGTGACTTGGATAGGAGAATCCTGGGGGGAATCATTAGCATTTCTATAGTTTTGAAAGCCATTGGCCCATCAGATCCCCCAAGAAAACTAGAAGGCTAAAGGGAGAGGCTTCTTTGCTTCTTGGTGAAGAAAACAAAGACACCAGAGGGGATCTGGGCTTCCTGGATTAGAAGAACTTGGGTGAATGCTGGGGGTGCAGCCCAACGGCTAGGAGTAGCTCCATCCCCTCTCGGTCCTTTCAAGATTAAGAGGAGATAGGGAGGGGAAAATGGAATTCCGGAATCAGGAAGGGGGGGGGGGATGAAGAAGGAGGGAAAGGTTGTGAAGCAAAAGCAAATGCTAATCCAAGTAAATGTAGGAAGGTCTGAGGCTGGAGAAAATGCAAGAACTCCACCCCCAAACTCCCCTTCCCTCTGCACTGTGGGGCTCAGCAATCAAAAGGACTTGGATTTTCAGGAAAGGGTTTCCAAAGGCAGCCCCTGTAAGGTGGTTAATGGGGGGGGGGGGCAGATCTGGGCTCTGGTCTGAGAGTTTACAGCCCTGATTGCAAATCCTGGCATGTATTAATGAAGAGCTGAATAAATCACTTTTCATTCACTCACTGGGAGAGGGAAGAGGAACTGAGAACCAAAGTCTAGGTCTCCAGTCTTTTCAGAAGCAGCTACAGATTCCCTGGATCTGAAGACCCCATGACCTGCCCCCTGGGCACTGAGAAATCAGGCTGAGCTGGGGTAGAAACGGGGCTGAGCACCAAGGCCCCTGAGCTCTTATATGAAGGAGGATCCTCAGAGATCACCAATGTCCCTGCCCCTTCAGTCAATGAGGCTGATCAGGCCAATCAATAGATAAAGGTTAAAGAAGCACCTACTAGTTGCTGAAGTGGACAGTGTCTGCTCTGGAGTCAGGAAGAACCAAGTTCATATCCCAGCACCAGATTCTAGCTGTGTGACCCTGGATAAGTCACTTACCTCCATTTACCTCAGTTTCCTCATCTGTGAAAAGGAGCTGGAGGAGATGGCAAACCACTCTAACATTTTGTCCTAGGGCCCCAAAAGAATGCCCAGGCTCACACAGGACTGAAAACCTCTAAAATAACCAAACAAACAGAAAACCCTCCCACATCTTTTATGTGCCAGGCTCTGGGCTGAGGCCAACAAGGCTTCCAGGAACAATTTCTGAACATAGGCTAGTGAAGGGGACAGAGATGAGGGTGTTTTCTCTTTGTTCCTTAAAACATGGGAAGAGAATGACCAGGAGGCCAGAGTCTGTCCCTAAAAGAAGGGCAGAGCACAGAGCAGTGGAGAATAAAAAGAGCTCACAGGAATCTAATTAGCCTGGGAAAACTGGAGAAAGCTGGTGCTTAGATGAGGATTCCTTCAGGTCCCCACAAAGTGTCTGAAGGATTCTCCCATCTGTGCTTGGGCACCAGCAAGGCTGGGGAGCTGTCCAAGGTAGGAGAATAGCAGGAAAGAGGTTACTGAGCCAGGACAGAGATGGTTTCACAGACTGGAGTCCACTTTTCAAGGGGCCAGCTCTCAAAGGACCCTGGGCTAGAGCCAGAGGGGCCCTCAGAGCTTCAGGCCCTCATCTTACCATGGAAGAAAAAGGCTTGGAGCAGGGTTACTTGTGCAATAAGGAATAGCCAGGATTTTAGCCTGGGACATAGATTTAAAGAGAGTTGGTATTCCAGGATCATTTCCTGACATATTTCCAAGTCTAAACATCCCTGAATTGTTGTTGTTGTTGTTGTTGTTTTTCTGAGCAGATCTCCACATCACAGGCATGCACACATATGTGAAGCCTGAAGGGTCTTAGAGATCACTGAGTCCAGCCCCTCATTTTACAGAGAACAGGGAGACTCAGTGACTTAGCATAGTAGCCAAGGCTGAGTGGAGAGAGAGCTCGGACTCATTTAGACCTCTGACATGTCCTGGCCAAGACTCTGGGAAAGTCATGGTACCTGTCAGCCTTGATTTACTCATTTGTGAAATGGGGAACAACATCCCCTACCTGGCAGGGCTGTTCTGAGGATCAAAGGAGACACATGTGAAAAGCACTGTCTAAACTCTAGCAGTAGGACATGGGCAGCTGGTTTCAAACCCAGATCCTGATTCCAAACACAGAACTCTTCCTCATCTCTACCAGGCAGCCTCCCAGCATGGGGGACACAATACTGGAGAGTTCTCTCTTGGAAAGAAGAGAGAGAGATTATTGGGGAGAGAAGACAGGATGCTAAAAGGATTCTGAGAAACACTTCATTTCCTGGTACAGAGGAGATTTATCTACCAAAGGAGGTGGGGGGAGGGCAGATAATTGCAGGGCTGTGGAGGCAAGGGTTTGGGAGGAAGGGAAATGGCGGGGGGGTGGGGTGGGGGGGGGGGAAGGCAACAGAGATCTAGACTTACTTTTTCTGCCAAAGGCTCTTGGTTCTTTAATGTCTTTTAGGTCTGGCTAGAGAGCTAAAGAAAGACAGAGAGTGACTACTCCCTGGAATCTGTTCTCCAATTTTATCTCTTCTCCCTCCACCCCTTTGCTTTCCAAAACTGGCCAGTTAATCTAGGCTCCACCCTGCCCCACCTCCTCCCAGCCCAGGTGGGTGGGGATGAGGTTGGGGGATGGCAGAATGGCCACAGCTCCCTTTACCCAGACTGGGTTAGTTAGGTGGCCTCTGGTCAGAGCTGCTGCCCCTCCCCCAACAATGCAGAGATGCCTCCAAGCAAAGACCCCTCATTCCTTTGAGCTGGGGGAACCCATCCCAGACAGGCCCCAGACTGAATCAGATTTAGGACTCCCAGAGATCTTAGTTATTCTTCTCTACCAGAGGGGAGGATCCAAAGATCCCTAGCCTGCTCCCCTCCCCACTTACCCAGGATCCTTTCTGCCTAACAAAACAATGAATTACCATCTTTCACCTTTATGCTCCACTTAAAGTTTTCACAATCAGCTTTTAACCAAACCTGAGCTCTGGGCTATCCCAGTAGTTGGCTGGGGAGGGGCTCTGCCTGGCTCTAGTCTCTCCCCATTCTAGCCCAGCCCTAATGTCATATTTCTAAAAGCAGGGCACATGGGAGGTTTTTGCTTGAACTTCACATGTGTTAGTCTGAATCATTTTCTACAGTAAGCTTTTAGGGATCACCACATGCAAGAAGGTAACAACACAACTAATCTGTTAGCTTTAGCTGCACAGGGATGCAATAAGCAATATCCTTTAGACTGTATGTGGCCTGGTGGAGACAGAGACTATACTTGCATAGAGACTATATGAGAAAGCTAAAGAAGGAAGTAATGAAAACTGCTATCATGGATGGAGTTACAGATATAGACCATGAAATCCCCTTAGCAATTCCTCATAGAGATATCATAGGGAAGACAGCTCATGCTGCTCATAAGCACCTACTTTTGACTACTTATTCTGGAATTCTTTTGAAGGTGCTGGATAAGATTGCACAGTTAACTGACTGAGATTAATGGAGAAGAGATGAACTTCCTTGAGAAAAGAGATTAAATAGCCAGCAGATTCAATGTCAGAATACACTGAAAAGAATTGTTTCACTGGCCCCAGAGTCAGGAGGACCTGAATTCAAATCCAACCTCAGACACTTCCCATCATTAGCCCTGTGACCTTGGGCAAGTCACTTAACCCCAATTCCCCTCCAAAAAAGAGAAAAAAAAGGATTGTTTACTGCTCCACAGAGAGCAGGGGTAGATGTTAGAAGAATAGATGGTACTCCCACAAAAGAGTTATATAAGATCTACCAAGAAAAGGTGCTTACTATTAGACTGAATAGGGAAGCAGGGAGCATCCCTACAGATACTCCTGAATCACTGTTGCCAAGTTTGTCACACTTCAGAGAGTCAATCACCTTGAAGGGGTAGGAGAAAGTACAAACACCATCCACCCCTAGGTCACAGTAAGTGACAATATCATCAGTCGATACAAAACAGTCAAAACAATTCAGTCAAGACTGAAAGTCTTCTTTCATCTTAACTAGAAACAGGCATCCAATCATCCTTCAACCAATCATCCTGAAGGGGTAGCAGAAATTACAAAGACAATCCACCTCTAGGTCATAATAACTCACAATCTCATAAGTAAATGAAGAGTACGCAAGTGAAGTACTCTTTCATCTAAACTCAGAGACTGACTTCCAAACCCCATACACACTGACTGCTCCTGGCTCTTGCCTGGATTCACAGGTAGGTAGCTCTTCCCAGTTCTTGCCTGGATTCACAGGTAGGCAGCTCTCCCAGTTCCTGCCTGGATTCACAGGTAGACAACTTTCCAAGCTCTTGCCTGGATTCACACAACTCTTTTTTTCTAACCTATTCCAGAAATTTTTATGTTTACTTTTCAAGATACATTTCCACAAGATTTTGAGTTGCAAAGTTTTTCCACATCTCTCCCCTTCCCCCCACTCCAAGATGGTAAACATACTGATTATTTCTTCCCCCAGTCTGCCCTCTTATATATCTCCCCATCCCTCCCCTTATCTCCTTCCTTTCTTGTATGGCAAGATGGAATTCTACACTCATAACCTGTATATTTTATTTCCAGGTTTAATCTAATAATTTTTTTTACCATTTGTTTATAACACTTTGAGTTCCAGATTCTCTCCTTTCTTCCCTCTTTACCCATACCTACTGGGAAGACAACCAGTTCAATAGAGGCTATTCATGGATTCACAGGGCTCTTCCTGGATTCACAGGGAGGCAGCCTCCACTCCTATTTCATGCCTCAGTTTATGGGGACTGCTCTTCAAAGTTTCTGTCTCTAGACAGACAAAGCTTAAGTGAACTACAATGATATTTACACACAAAGCCAGCACCAACATCTCAACTCACTTTCTGTCTGACAAAGTGACAACCAACAGACAAGACTCCTGTCTGAGTAATCAAACACAAATCACCAGTAAAGTCCCAGTGGATAGGGTCACCATAAAATGATGAAGTATAGGCTATGGCTGTGTGAGACTCCAAAACACCAACACCCCAGGTCCTGCCACATGAATTCCACTCAAGCCTTCTCTCAGCCAAAGAAAAGAAAAGTTTATTAAAAGTTCATTAAAACTTCACCATATTGGGTAGACTATTAAGTAGTCTTGGTATCTGTAAAGCTTGTATTGGACACAGAGCAAGTCTGTGCTAGAAAATTCTATAGAGCTCTCACACCTCATAGAGCAAGATGGGGTCTTATATACAGAAAGGCTGTGGGAGGAATCTAGGGGTGGTCTACAGGAGGAGTTTGGGGACGGTCTTCAGGAGGAGTCAGATGAGGTCAGACTCTAGTAATGAGTTTGGGGAGGGTCTTCAGGAGGCGTTAATGAGGTCAGAAGCCAGTAAATGAGTGAAGTTGTTGGAGGCTACCTGGGGAAGACAGACAAAGGTGGGCTAGGCCAGTTCAAGGCTGTAAAAGTTGATTTGGGTGCAAGGGTGGGGGCTAGCTGGGAAATGGAGGGCCAAGCTAGTAAGAAAGGTTTGGGCAGAGCCACAATGAAAGGCCTATGGCCCCATGCAAATGCCTTCTCAAATGGGAAGATTCAGTCAGAGTTCAAAGGGGTTCCCAGAGCCTGGACCTCATCACCAGGACTTCTGTATCAGCATTAAAGTCTTCTTTCCACAGATAGATTGATTCCTTCTGACAAAGTAACAGGGACATACACACAACAGACAGACAGACTGCCACCATCACAAGCATTCTCCCTCTCACTTCTGCTTGGTCCCAGGTAGTGCTTGAGTTTTCTCTACTCTGCTCCTTCCTGTTCCTCTCTTCCTGTTCCCTGCTTCCAGCAAGCTCCTCCCACAGTAGGATCCATGTGAAGACTTAAGATCTATTAAGGCCAGGGAAGGTCTCCAAACCTCCTTAGACCTTTTAAGGGGAACAGGATATATTCTGTTTCCAACAAAGACTTGACACTAGGATGGCTGAGACAGGCTGAAAGTACTTGCTTGCTGTTACAACAGTGGAGGGTTAGTCTAGGTTAAGAGTAACAGAGATTTGGGCCTAGTGATAATGAAAGGCTTATGGCCTGAGGCAAACACCTCATTAAGTGGGAAGATTCAAGGGGGTTCCCAGAGCCTGTACCCCATCAAGCTCCCCAAGAAAGCTTCATCAAGTAAAAGAGTCCTCATGATGAGGGAAGGGTAATAGGTTCTACCAGGGACCCTGATCACTATCAGTGACCAGAAACCCTGCAATTCAGTCTGGAAAGCATTCACCAGGCTCAACCAAACTTGGAAGCTGAGTTTATTGTTTATTTATTTTAAAGTTTATTTTTACGCTGTACAGCACAGTGAGCAAGGGTTCTTATGGAACCTGCAACCTTACAGAAATCACAGGTATAGTTTGAAGGAGTCAAGACAGTAAATCAGGTGTCAATTATGCTAACTAGGTGAGTAAGGGTGGAATTAGGGAGGAGTTAAGGAGTGGTCAGTGCTTAAAGGAACATGTACTTTTTTTTTTTTAATTAAACAAATGCTTTATTAACTTCTGGTTTACATCATTCATTTCCACCAGATTATGAGTTACATTTTTCCCCCATTTTTTCCCTACCCACCACCCCAGAACAGCAGTCCCACCAGATATCCCCTCATCCAATCTGCTCTCTCCCATATCTTCTCCCATACCCCATTCAACTTTGCCATTAGGGCAAGGTGAATCTCTGAGCCCCACTGCCTGGACATCTTATGAAACATTTAATTTTAAAAATTCGATTTTCAGATCCATTCCCTTTTTCCCTTGTCACCCACTCCCTCTGAGAAGATAAGCAATTCAGTATGTGTTGTACATGTTTATCTATGCAAAACATTACCATAGTAGATATATTGTAAAAGACTGCTTATATTTCCCTCCCACCTGTCTCACCTCCCACCTGGTCCATTCCCTATTTTGATCCTGTCCCTCTTTGATAGTGGGTACTTCTAACCTCCCCTCTCCCCAGAATGCCCTCCCCTCCATCATCCCCCTCTCATCCCCCTTTCCCCTACTCAGGAGAGTGAGTGAGGGTAAGATATTCCATTTAGTATGTATGTGATTCTCTCCTTGAGCCAACTTCAGTGAGAATATGGTTTTGCTTTTTTGCCTTCCTGTTCTTCCCCTCCCCTGCAACTACTTCCCCTTGCCTCTTCTACATGAGGTAGTTTGCCCTACCCTGTCTCTCTCCATCTCCTCTTGCCACTTTCCTCTCTCACCTCTTGACTTCACCCCTTAAGAATCATCCCTTCGTTGGGGCAGCTAGGTGGCAAAGTGAGCAGAGAGCCAGCCCTGGAGCCAGAAGGACCTGAGCTCAGATCCGGCTCCAGACACCCAACACACAAACAAAAACCCAGCCAAGTGAACCTGGGCAAGTCACCCAACCCCAATTGCCCTCCAAAACAAAAAAAATAATCATCCCTTCCCATCAAATTCAACCTGTGCCCTCTATCCATGTATAACTGTGAACATACGCCATGTACCCTTCTTCAATTATTTTCATAATGAGAAAGGTTTCATCAAACACAGTTATTGTTTTTCCATGTAGGACTGTAAATAGTCCAACTTTGACAAGTTTCTTTTGATTTCTTTTCCTTGATTGCCTTCTCAAGCATCTCTTGCTTCTTGTGTCTGAATGTCAAATTTTCTATTCAACTCTGGTTTTTTTAATAAGAATGCTTGAAAGTCCTCTATTCTACTAAATGACCATATTTTCCCCTGAAACAAGATACTCAGTTTTGCTGGGTAGGTGACCCTTGGGTTCATTCCCAGCTCTTTTTGCCCCCTGGAATATCATATTCCATGCCCTTCTATCCCTCAATGTAGAAGCTGCCAGGTCCTGTGCTATTCTGATTGTGTTTCCACAATATTGAAATTGTCTCCTCCTGGCTGCTTGTAGTATTTGCTCCTTGATCTGGGGATTCTGGAACCTTGCTATAATATTCCTGGGAGTTTTCTTTTGGGGATCTTTTTCAGGAGGTGATCTGTGGATTCTTTCAACCTCTATTTCCCCCACTGGGTCTAAAACATCAGGGCAATTTTCCTTGAGAATTTCTTTAAGGATGATTTCTAGGTTCTTTCTTTGATCATGGCTTTCAGGTAGCCCAATAATTTTTAAATTATCTCTCCTGGATCTATTTTCCAGGTCAATGGTTTTTCCCATGAGATATTTCACATTGCCTTCTATTCTTTCATTTGTTTGGATCTGTTTAATAGTATCTTGATTTCTCATAAAGTCACTAGCTTCCATTTGCTCCAGTCTAACTCTGAAGGAATGAATCTCCTCAGTGAGCTTTTGAGATTCTTTTTCCATCTGGCAAATTCGACTTTTTAAGGCATTCTTCTCCTCATTGCCTTTCTGAGCCTCTTTTGCCATTTGAGTTAGTCTATTTTTTAAGGTGTTATTTTCCTCAGTCAGGCTGTTGACTGTCATTTCATACTTTTCTTGCATCTTTTTCATTTCTCTTCCCAAATTTTCCCCCACTTCTCTTATCTGCTTCTTAAGGTCCTCTATGGCCTGTAGCCAGCTTGTATTTTCATTTGGGGCTTTTATTGCAAGAGTTCTGACCTCACAGTCCTCCTCCATGCTTTGAGCCTCTTTGCCCCTAAAATAGGAGTCCAATGTTGAACTTTTCTGTTTATTTTCTTTCATTTGCCTAGGCATATTGCCACTTAATTACTTGATTTTTGGGCTTGTTGCCACAGTAGGACTCTGCCACCAGACAGGGGAGCTTCCGTCCAAACGTGGGGTCTTCACAACTTCCGACAGTTGGGTGGCCTCTGTAAAGCCTCCACCCACTCTGGCAAGTTGGATACCCACCCCAAACTTCCCCCCAGACCACAATCCAGATCCAGGCAGTTTAAAGCAAAAGCGATTAACCCCCAGACTGATTGCTGGATCTTCCTACAGTTCGCAGACCAGGAGCTAGAGCCACTGCTGATGCTGCAAAATGGCTTCTGTGCAGCTGTTTCTTCAGCAGCTTTTTGCCCCCAGGGGAGGAAGCCACGTGTTCCCCAAATACTGCTCCCAAAATCCATAGGGCACTAACCTCTCACTTTGTCCTAGGCATATCTGTGCTGATAATTCTGGAATCACCACAATTGCTGGTGTTCTGGGGTTCCACCAGCCTGCTGAAGGCCCGGCCGCCCTGGGGCTAAAACCGAGGACCTGGGCTCGGCTCTGTGGGCTGCGCTGTTGGTTCCCAGTGTGCTGTGCTGCCTGCTCTCAGAGCACTGCGCTGGCCGCTCCCTGCAGGGCTGCTGGGCTATCCTCAGCAGGAGGTTAGCTTCTCTGTGCCGTTCTGTGGGTGCTGGGGCTCCAGAAGTTGTTCGGAGCTCCCTTTCACATTGTTTGAAATTTGTGTCGGAACATGTACTTTTAATATCAACTGTGTAGGCCTATTGCCCATAATTAACTGGGAAATAGCCCAAGGGGGTGCTACCTGGAGGTGTGGTTTTAGGCCTGACAAGTCACTAAAGTCAACCCTCGGTCATGGCCACTGAGGAGTGCCCAGTCTGCCACCCATCAATGTCATGTTTGATAAGATGGATGTTGGGAACCAAGGCTAACAGAGACTCAGTATGGGTATAATTGGCTAAGGAGTTAACCTATAGATAGGGCACTGAAGGATTCATGGTGCAGCTGGCCACTCTACTAAGGGAGATAACATTTGCCTAAACTAAAATGTTTATAGATGGTTTAGTGAAGGAGTCATACATAGCTTGTCATTGTTTCAAGCAGAGATAAACAGTTTGTTAATTGTTGCTGGCCACAGTGCTGGCAGGGGGAAGGGGCAGAGTTAATGCTCTGAGACTGGGGGGGTGGGGGGGAATGTGATTTTACAGACTAGTTTTACAAATTGATTTTACAGACATAGATCCCAAGCACCCCTTTTACAAACTGATGTTACAAACTGATATTACAGACATAGACTGGTTTTTACAGACATAGACTGATGTTACAGACATAGATTGATGTTATAAACATAGACTGATGTTAAAATATATATATATATATATATATATATATATATATATATATATATATATATATATATCCCAAGCACCCCACCATTCAGAAGTGAAGGTGCCTAAAACTTTGTCCTTGAGTTGCCCTTGTTTTTGGAAGGTCTCCCCTTCTTAAAGAGATGATAGAGACATTTGTAATTAATTCAGAGCCTTCTCAAGACCCTCCAAGGCACAAACAGTTACATCAAGGCCATTCTCCAGTCCCTAGTCTCCCTTTGTTTCTCTTCCAACAGAGAGGACAGCTTCCTTTGGAAGGTGGGGAACAATTCTCTGGTGCTGGGAATCATGTGGGTCATGTCTGAAGGAGGACTCAGGGGATGACAAAAGGATACCATGGCTGATGGGGGAAGGGGAGATGAAATGTCTCCCTCACTCCTACCTCGGGGAGTGGAACAGGTGGGTTTTCACCCCAATCCATTCACAAGTAGGAAACTCTCCAGAGACCTGAAGAAGTATCAATAGACTGACCTTCTTTACTTCCATCAGAGAAAGGTTGCCTTAGGAGAAAGGGCAGACTAGGCTAGATAGCCAGGACACTTTAATATATTAACATGTCTTCCATAGTATTTCTATCCTGTGACTATTGCAAGTGATATCAGATTTTGGGTGGAAACAAATCTCTATTTATCTTTACAAGGAGGGAAAATCTGCCTCTAATCCCCTTTCTATATCTAGGACTCTTCTTGGTAAAACAACACTCAACACTCCCTTGGTTATTGTGGCCAAAATGGGAGGAGGTAGCCTCCAGAGTTTTCTCTCCTAATCCTCTGCAACCCCAGCCTCCTTCCACTCATGAATTAGACAAAGAAACTGAAAAGTAGTAAGAGCAACTCTCCTCTCTCCATGGACTTTGTTCCTGAGCTTCACTGAATCAGAGTAGAGAGGAGTTCACACCTCTTTGAGGTGATAACTTATCTGCTTGGGGGGAGGAGCCTGGGATATAAATGCAGAGGCAACCATCGGTTGGATGATAGTGGCCCAGTGGAGGAGAATCAAGCAGGAGCCCAGGAGCCCAGCAGCCCAGCAGCCCAGGAGCCTAGGAGCCTAGAAGCCCAGGACACCAGAAGCCAGGCAGCCCAGGAGCCCAGAAGCCAGGCAGCACAGCACAGCTGCCCAGTGGATGAGCAGAGCTTCTACCAGAACCCCAGTGGAAGACTTGAGTTTCACTGGGCAGAGAAAACCAGTGGAGAAACCCAGCAGGACAGGCTGTGACAGTGAGTCCTCTTCCTTGAGAGCAATTTGGATTTCCCTGCTTTGAACTTATTCTAGATGGCTCCAGCTGTGTGAGCCTTCCCTTCTCAGTTAAACTGGCCTCCTCCTACATGTACTCAGTTATTTAAATTTAAGTGTTGTCTCTCCTTTAGAATGGGAACTCCCAGAAGGCAGGAATTGTTTCAATTAATCATTTCATAAGCTTTTATTAATGGCAGACTGTGTTCCAGATATGAAAATACAAATTAAGAGCATGAAACTTTCCCTACAAGCTTCAAGGGAAAGAACACAGAAAAAAAAAGGAAATATACATACATACATACATACATACATACACACACACACAGATTGTTAGGTAGGGAGGGCACAGGCAATGGCGGGGGGCAATCAGGAAAGGAAGACAGCGACTCTATGAGGCAGCTATGTGCAATCCTCCCATCTCCTTTGGGAGATAAACCTCCTCTGGACAGGGAAATGAAGCATGTCTCAGAACGCTTTTAGTCTCAGTCTCCCTTTCCCAAGAATCCCTCTCCCTTCCTCCCAAGGGAGAAGAACTCTCCAGCAGCCTGCCCCCTCCCCCATGCTGGGAGGCTGCCTGGTAGAGGTGGGGTTTGAATCCAGCTTCCCAGGTCCTGCTGCTAGACTCTAGAAAGTGCTTTTCAGGTGTGATCTTTGATCCTCAGAACAGCCCTGCCAAGTAGGGGCTGTTGTCAAATGGCAAAGCCAAATGTCTCTCCCACTGAGAATCTTTTTTTCTCTTCCAGATCAGCTTGCTGAGGACCAAATCCTATCCTTGAGAGAGAGCCTAGAATTAAGGAGAATGGCCTCTCAGGAACAGAGACCCTCCTCCCAGGTGAGTGAGTCCATTAACAGACCTAACCAGTATCAGCAAAGGGGGATTCTAAAAGAGAACTAAGGAAGCTTTGTCCCATTTTGCAAATGGCAAATTGAGGAAGTCAGAGAGGAAGTGACTTGCCCAGGCTCACACAGCCAGCAAGTGTCTGAGCCCTGATTGGACCTCAGGTCTTCCTGACTGCATCCATATTCCCCTGCCAGGGATTCAGATGAAATCCCTGTGCTCTTGAACCCAGTCCTGCTGGGGCTCCAGGGCCTGGCCCACAGTCAATGTGAATGAAGCCTTAGTGAAGGAATATTAAATTAGCAAACCTTGTCCCATGCTTGGGGTCCTAGAAGGGCCTTCCTGCCACCCCAGCTGAGGCCCAGGCAGTGATAGTAACTTGATTCCAGTAGAAGGGACAAGATCTGAATACAGGACTCAGAAATCTTAGGACAGTAGGCAGTGGGTGGTTTCCCATTGCTCCATGCTGGCTCCCACACACACCTGTGCACTCACACATGCGTGTGCATGCTGAGGGAAAGCATAAACCACTCTGTGAAGGGAGAAAAATAAAGCCTCTCTCCTTGAGGAACATCCATTTTCACATGGGGTAGAAGGCAGGTGGGCAGAGGGGTCCTGGCAGATGATAGAGGTGTCAACAGCATTTTACTGAGCCAATCAACCCTGAGAATGACAGAAACAGCAGGCCAGAGACAGTGCCATTAAGCAGGTGATTGACTAAATAATTTCTTTAGGAGGCACAGATTTGCAAATCATTGGCCCTATAAGAGGAAAGGGGCCAGGAACAGCTTGTTTTCAGGGGAGATGTTACCTGAGATGTTAAGGAAACCAGGAAGCCCAGGTGAGGGGGAGGACAGGCCAAGTTTCAGAGACAGCCATCAGGAAGGCTCAGGGTCAGGGTCTGGAGGGTCTTGGTCAAGGATCAGCCAGGAAGCCACTGTCCCTGGGTCAGAGAAAAGAAAGGCAAAGTGGAAGGAGACTGGAAAGAATTGAGGGGCTGATTGCCTTGCATCAGCTGTGTGCCAGGAGCCAAAAAATAGTATCTGATGTGAGTGTCTTGTGAGAATCGTCAGGGTCCTTGTCAGGGACAGGCAGAATAAGGGGGCACAAACAGAAAATAAATTGTGGCTCATTTATCCACTCAGGAGTGTGACAAGCTCCCTGACAAACTTGTGTCTCAGAGTTCCAGAGAGGACAGAGTCAGGCTCTCCTTATGAGGTACATGACCCTCCCTTTGGGTAGGATCCCTGAGGACTTGTAGACAGGCTTACAAAGATGTTTGGGGTAAGATGAGTTTAGGGGACAGAGAGAGGGAAAGGACATTTTTTGGAAAAGAAAGAAAATGTGAATTTAGAGTTAGAGTTAGAAAGGTCTGTTTTTTTTTTTTCTCCCAGAATGCACAGTACTCACCGACTCCTCAGAAACTCTTCATAAAAAACTCTGAATGTGTCACTTTGGAACCAGGAGGAATTATCTATGACCTCATTTTAATAAGGCATTTTTCTACCTTTTCTTATTTCATCACAATTCTCACTTCAAATGTAAATTTTCTTCTTTGTATTCCATTGGTTTCTTATAACTGCTTGCTAATGTTGCCTCTGATATTCATAAAGGTTATATGAGCTTTAAGAAAATCTCTTCTGTCTCTGTGATTCTGTTTCCTCTCCTAAGTTGATGAAGGTTGGGCTAGATGAATTCTGGGGTCTCTCAGCTCTAAACTGTGTGATTTTGATCGTTCAGGAATTGGTTACATTGAAGGACGTGTTTGTGGACTTCACTAAGGAGGAGTGGGATCTCTTGGACCCTTCTCAGAAAGAGTTGTACAAGGAGGTCATGCTGGAGAATATGCAGAACCTGCTGTCCCTGGGTAAGGACCATTTCCTGTTTTCTTCATCTTCTCAGACCAAAATTATCACAAGTGGCAGGGAGTGGATCCATATTCTGGTGCATATCAGCCTCAGAAGCTTGACTGAGCACACAGTCTTCTCTGTGCACTAACTCTCCAGTTTGGTCTTGGCTTATCCCCTTTGAGTTAAATATTTTACCTTCAATCAGGTGTCTGACTGATGCCATATATTTTGTTCTAAATTTGAAGGGAATGGGAAGATGTCTAGAGTAGATTTTCATTTTTGTGTACTATCATGTTTTTCATGCTACTATGTTATGGAAATGCTTGTTTCATGACATAAACTGGAAAAAATGTAAAAAGTAATTTGTCAAAGAGGTGGAAATCATTTATTTCATTAGACTGTGACTTCCCATGAACTAAGCACCAAGGAAAACCTTTGATGGGTTACAAACATCATTAGTATGGGCCAAATGAACAGCTTGTCTAAGGCATTGATATCCAATATAATCAAAGTGTGATTTCATGACCATTTTTGGCAAATATATCTGAATATCTGTACAGAATGTCAAAATGTGTTTTAAAAGAACAAGAACAAAAACTCAGCAGTTACTTTAAAAAGGAGGATATATTGCACATTAAAAGATGTTTTAAGAATTTTACAAAATAAAATTAGGTAGGGAGGGGTAAGATGGAACAATTATAGGATTATCAAAATTATTCCTCTTGGGATTAGGTGAGAGTGAGAGTAGACCAACTTAATGAATGAATACAGATGCAAAAACCTTGATTGAAATACTAGATATTGAGTAATCGCAATATATCACAAAGATTGTACATTGAATTCAATTTGGATTTATACTGGGAATGGAGGGACTTACAGAAAATCATTCATATAATTAATTATATCTATAGCAAGTAACAGAGAAATCATGGTTATATCAGTATCTGCAGCATAAGCTGTTCATCAAATGCAAAATTCATTTCTATTAAACATACTTGAAAGCACAGGTATTTATAGATTTTTCCTAAAATTGGTCTTTTTAAAACAATTTACCCAAACCTACCAGCCACCATTCCCTGTACTGGGGAGAAAGCTATGAGACTTCTCCCTAAGATCAGGTGTGAAACAAACATGCCCACTGTCATGTATGCTATTCAATATTGTATTAGAAACACTCAGAATAACACTAAGAGAAGAAATGTAATAATCGGAATGGGGAATGAGGTAGGAAAACTCAGTGTTTTTAGGAGATGATGTGCTGATATAATGGGAAAATCCCAAAGACTCCATCACAAAGGTTATTACAGAAGTTAATAATCTCAGCAAAGTAGCAGGGCATAATTCAAACCCATGTGAATCATCAGCATTCCTGCTTATAACCAACAGAACCATTCAGGAAGAGACAGGAAGACATTACCCATTTAACATAACTCTAGATGTTCTATCACTCCTGGGAGTACAGCTGGGAAAAAACAGCCAGACACAGACTGGTAAGCCCTGTAGAGTTTACATCATTTCTTTATGAGGTTTTGCATTTCCCTGTCATCTTCATCAAACCTGTTTGAATGTTTACATTTGGAGCAGACAAATAACTGTGGTGCTATACAACAAATCTCTGAAAGCTTTTCAATCCTTTTCTGTTGGAATGCTGCAAACCCTGTGTAGGCTCAGTTTTTCCCCAAGATGGCAAGAAACTGTTCCCCCATGGAGAATCACTCTCACCTGTTGGCATCAAGTCTGGGAGCCATCCTGCCTTGTGGCTGCTGCTTTTGTTGAATGTGAATGTTTAGCTTGGAGTGATTGAGTCTCTGATAGGTCCAGCACTCTGGGATGGGCACCTCCTTTGTCGCTCCCACAGCCTGTCTCTTCTCCATACAGTATTACAGTCTGTTTGATGCCAGTGTTTGCTCTGAAAGTCAACAAAGATTTGTTGCATTTAGGTTGGTCATGAGCCATATAAGTCTCAAGTAACCATTGCTATTACACAGGCTTATGTGTGTATATCTTTTGATTGATATTTTTATGATTTTTTATTTTTTTCAGATGTAGAATCCGGGTTTGATGTAAATAAGTTGACTAATAATTTTGGGATTTTTCTGGAAAACCATGACCTGAGAAGATTTATGAGTGATGGTTCCTGGGAGTTCAAGTTGAGAGAAAACCATGACTCTACTATCAAGTTAGATAAAAATCCAAAGAGTGACTGTGAATTTGATGAAACTGAGAAGAGATACAGACAGTCTTGCATTCAAGAGAAACTACTTGAATGTAATCCATGCAGAAAGACACAGAGCCCCACTATTACTGTACATCAGAGAATCCACATTGAATCGAAGCCTTTTGAATGTAGTCAGTGTGGAAAGGAATACAAAAAGAGGAGCAGTCTTGCTATACACCAGAGAATCCACACTGGAGAGAAACCTTTTGAATGTAATGAATGTGGAAAGACTTTCACACAGAGGTACCTTCTTGTTGCTCATCAGAGAATTCACACTGGAGAGAAACCTTATGAATGTAATCACTGTGGAAAGAATTTCACAGAAAGGGGAACTCTAGCTGCACATCAGAGAATCCACACAAGAGAAAAGCCTTATACATGTAATCTGTGTGGAAAGGCTTTCTCATTCAGGGGAACTCTTGCTGGCCATCAGAGAATCCACAGTGGAGAGAAAAAGTTTCAATGTAATCAGTGTGGAAAGGCTTTCCCATCCAGGGGCAATCTTAATGCACATCAGAGAATCCACACTGGAGAGAAGCCTTATGAATGTAATCAATGTGGAAAGGCTTTCAAACTGAGATCCTATCTTGATAAACATCAGAGAATTCACACTGGAAGGAAACCTTTTGAATGTAATCAATGTGGAAAGTCTTTCACACTGAAGTACTACCTTGCTGCACATCAGAGAATTCACACTGGAGAGAAACCTTTTGAATGTAATCAATGTGGAAAGACTTTCACACTGAAGTACTATCTTGTTGCCCATCAGAGAATCCATACTGGAGAGAAAAATTATGAATGTAATCACTGTAGAAAGGCTTTCACAAACAAAAGAAGTCTTTCTGCACACCAGAGAATCCATACTGTAAAGAAGCCTTATGAATGTATTCATTGTGGAAAGACTTTCACAGGAAAGTACTATCTAACTACACATGAGAGAATCCACACTGGAGAGAAACCTTATGAATGTAACCACTGTGGAAAGATTTTCACAGGAAAGTACTATCTAACTACACATGAGAGAATCCACACTGGAGAGAAACCTTATGAATGTAATCACTGTAAAAAGGCTTTCACCGTCAGGAGCAATCTTGTTGCACATCAGAGAATCCATACCGGAGAGAAGCCTTATAAATGTAGTCACTGTGGAAAGGCTTTCACGGTCAGCAGCAATCTTGTTGCACATCAGAGAATCCACACTAGATAGAAACCTTATGAATGTAATCAATGTGGAAAGGCTTTCAGAGTCCGAACCAGTCTTACTGCACATCAGAAAACCTACAATGCAGAGAATCTTTATGAATGTAATCACTGTGGAAAGGCTTTCAGATTCAGGACCAGTCTTACTGCACATCAGAAAACCTACAATGTAGAGAATCTTTATGAATGTAATCACTGTGCAAAGGCTTTCACAAACAAGAGCAGCCTTGCAGCACATCAGAGAATCTGCACCAGAGAGAAGCCTTTGAATGAAATCAATATGCAAAGGCTTCCAGAAAGAACTTCTGCAATTGGCATTAGGGACAGGACAAGTGATCCCTCAAGAGAGAACAAAGAAATGATCAAGTCATTTTGCTAAAAGTCTATAATAAAGCATGACATGTGGGAAAACATGAAGAGCCGTCTAAAGAGAGATTACTCACAATCTGGCCTCAAGTGAGTGTTATGAGGCTGTTTCCAGTCAAGTGAAGAAGAGTCCTCTATTCTCATACTGAAGGGCTGAGATGACCCTGGATATGATGAATCATACTCAAACATCTTCTGTCTGTGCTTTATGGATGCTTTCAGTTGTTCATAGAACATTCATTCATTTTAATATTTAATTATAGAGAAATAAGGGTAACTATGTGGGGAAAGGAGGGTTCCTTCCTTTATTAAAGTGTAAAATTTTACCAACTTGCATTTGAGATTGTACTAATTCATAAGAAAGATGTTAATCATTTATGAAAAGTTGTGGCAATATGCTGCTACAACTTGAGAACATTGCGGGGTGGGTTAGGGAGTCAAGAGTCAGACTGATGGTGATCATACAATTAAGTGACCACTTCTTCAAATCCTTTGAAGCTTGGCAGGGCTCATCTATCTTTCCCATCTGCTACATGCAAAAAACATGCATTTAGGTAAGGCACTTGGAATTTGACACTTTTTCATTTCTGGCAGAATGGGATAATTCACTGGTTTTTGTTTCAGAACTTAGATATTTTTACTTTTCAACATTCATTTCCACAAGATTTTGAGTTCCAAATTTTCTACCCATCTCTCCCCTCCCCCCCAAGATGGCAAGCATATTTATTGCTCCTTCCCCCAGTCTGCCCAGTCATATATTACCCCTATCCCTCCCCTTACCCCCTTAACTCTTACTTTCTTGGAGGACAGGATGAATTTCTATAGAACATTGCCTGTATATCTTATTTCCTGGTTGCATGTAATAGCAGTTTTTAAACATTTGCTTTTAAAATGTTGAGTTCCAGATTCTCACCTTTCTTCCCTCATCACCCAGCCCCCTGGGAAGACTAGCAATTCCATATAGGTTATACATGTGTAGTTATGGAGAACATTTCCATAGTAGGCTTGTTGTGAAAGACTATATTTCCCTCCATCCTATCCCAGCCCCTCACTTATTCTATTTTCTCCTTTGACCCTGTCCCTTTTCTTTCAAAAGTGTGTTTCTGACTACCATCTTCCCCAATCTGCCCTCCCTTCTATCAAACCCGTCTCTTATCCCCTGCCCCCCTACTTTCCTGTAGGGTAAGATACCCAATTGATTGTGTATGTTATAACCTCCTTAAGTCAAATCCAGTGAGAGGAAGGTTGGCTCATTCCCTTTTACCTCCCTGCTCTTCTCCTCCATTGTACTAGTTTTTTCTTGCCTCTCTTATGTGAGATACTTTACCCTATTCTATCTCTCCCTTTCTCCTCCCAATAAATTCCTCTCTGATCTCTTAATTTCGTTTTTTGTTTATATCCCCAGGCCCTAATACAGTGCACAGCAGTATTCAGTTCTTTCAGCTCTGTATAGCTTTTCTAGAATCCATCTGAGATTTTCTGAGCAAAGATACAGGAG